>JALPQI010010701.1:0-48698 GCA_025490895.1 Thaumatotibia leucotreta
TTCAAAACTACAATTTATGTACCTACATAGATTAAATCTAACTAATCTACATAACCTAACCTATATCTAAGATTGGCCCTTGTGGCATTGTACCAAGGATGCTGGCGGCGTTTCCTCGCTGTATCGCAACTGATGCGATACTGTTTCTTTTGTTACCGAAGTATTTACAGATTAAGTAAAGTCCATTCATCCTTAGTTATCTTATCTAGTAAACAACTTTCTAACCTAAAAGTAGACGTTTTCTGTTGTAAACTGCCATATTTACCTATACAAAAATACCTGAGTCCGTATTTGTGCAGTCCGTCCGTAGTGATTAGTAAACTACTTAATTTTTAATCAAGGAAACAGCAGTTTACTACAGAAAACGTGTACTTTTAGGTTAGAAAGTTCATTACTAGATGCTTAAGACAGCTAAGGATGAATGGACCGTATGAAATACTATACCTACATTCAAAAGCTTCAATGTAAACCAAAGGTTTAATTTTTTGTACCGAAGTAATTTTTATTTATTATATTTATTTCGGAACGTATGTCAAAGGCATAAGGTTCAAAATCGTATACATATTATTAGAGCCGACCGTACCTATACGTGACACTCTCCCCACACATATTATTAAATTCAATTCAACTCACTTAATTGAAGCGTCCACGGAAAGAACATGTCTAGTCAATTCAAATCACAGAAGGAAAAGGTGATTTTTATAATGGTTTCTGCTTGTGGAAAATATCCGGGGTACAATAATTACATGAAGAAAAAACTAATTATATTAATTTTCGGGTCCATAAAAAATATCATGTTCATGGGACAATGATACACAAACAACCTATGTAGTTCCAAAGTAAACTTTGAAGCTTGTATTGAGGGATCCAAACCAGAACCTACTCCTTATACAGAAATCATCATCATCAACATTTCAGCCGAAAGACATCCACTGCTGGACATAGGCCTCCCCCAATGATAGCCAATATGACCGGCTCTATGCTGCTTGCCTCCATCGGTTTCCTGCGACCTTGATCAGGTCGTCGGACCATCTTGTGGGAGGTCTACCTTCACTGGGTCTTCCGGTACATGGACGCCAGTCCAGCAGTTTCTGGCTCCATCGACCATCTGATCTTCTAGTAATATGCCCAGCCCACTGCCACTTAAGAAAAAGCAATTGACTTGGATGAACTATCTATTCATTATCCATTTTTCCAGTTCATCAAAATGGTTGCAAACGGGAGAATGGAGAAGAAGGCAGCGGAGAAGACACCCACCACCGCCACGCTGGACGAGGCCATGCTGGAAGCTGGTAAGTCAACCTATTGTTACGCCGGTGGCATGATAAAAAGTACAAATCGGTATATAGCTAAATTTCCCATATGAGTGAAAGAGAAAGCACTATTAGATAGAGACAGCACGAGAGAATGTTCTGGAAGGATGTGAACGAGACAGCTATAGAGAGAACATTCTGGACGGGTGTGAAAGAGAAACCTGTAGAAAGAGACAGCGATACTCTAGAATGTTCGCGCACAGTCCACACGGACCGACCTAACTCGAAAACTTTCTAGAGTCATCTCGAACTTTGTAGATTTGAGTGGCTTGTATAAAAGCCCAGCATGACCCGGTCGAGGGGGTAGCTTCTATCGAGACAGCGAAGAGATAACATCAAAAGCGAAGACTGCGATTCTATCGGCGAGTTTGAGAGTGTAAAAGTGAACCAGTGTGACGTGTTAATTGTGTGATTAGTGTTTTAGTTTGGTGTTTGTTCTTTTAATTAGTAATTAAAGTATCAGTTTTAATTAGTGGCTTATTTATACATTTTCTATAGAAAACCCACCCCACGATCGTAACACTATTATCCCAATGCCATAGCACCAGCAGGTGACTTACGATGGTCCCGTTTTATCCAATAATCGAGCTACGCGTCACTTCCGCACTTGCATACTTGTTAGAACGTGACGGCAACGCCTACAAACGATTAGACGCAGTAGGTACCATCATAACTTCATAAGCCTACAGGCCTAGCCGAGATGCCATTCTGCAATCGTTTATACGATAAGCGATAAGTAATAAATGTATGATAATGACAGATTCGTACGAAAGCTCACGTGACCATTTCCATACATTATTATGTTCACGTGACTTATCGCTTATCGTATACGATTGCATAATGGCAACTGGGCTAGGCCTGCAGAAGTTCTTTTCTATTATATTCTATTCGTGACGGTAGGGCCATAAAACGAGCAGCTATAAAGTCGATATTTCTTATCGATGAATCGCGCTTGTTCTATGAAACAGCAGGTACTAAGCATCAACCCTCATTCACGTATAAATAAGGCACTGGTCTCACCGCGAGCTACTAAGCTATGAACTATCGGCTATAAACACGAACAAAAGATACGCACTCCCATGTAAATAAAAGAGACACGGCGATACTCGCCCAGCTATCAGCTATCACCACCAGGCGAGTATCGGCTTAGAAAATCACTGACTTAAATTAATGTATCAAAATCATGAAAGTTGGGTAATACGAAGCGTGAAGAAGCAGCGGGCCAGCAAGGCGGTGGCAACTGACTGTTACTGGTGGTTACTGCTGGTCTCCTGTTCGTTGCCGCCGCGATTTGGGCTCCACTTTCCATTTACGATCAGGTAGAGTGCAGCCACTTTGCCAGTATAAAAAATAATAATACGAGTATAAGTATGACCAGACCCTTGTTCAGAATGCCACAATAAGCATAACTACCATATATGTAGACTCCAGACAAGGAAAATAGTGAAACCAATTTCTCGTACATGTACGAGTCATGTGTATATTTAAACCTGTATTTTGTATAACTCGTTTTCGTAAAAAGGAATAAATAACGACGGGAATCTTGAGAGCCAAAAGTACTGTTAGACATTTATTAATTTGAATACTGTCGCATTAAATTGCATGTACCTAAGTATGTTAGTCGACATAATACAGTTTGCATTTTATCTATTTCTTTTTGGTACAGCCTGTAACAATAATAAATATAAATACTCGTATACCTATAGCGTAGCAGTAATAATTATATACCCATACAATAGCGAAAGGTAAAAAATGTTGCGTAGTAATGGTCCGTCAATGAAATGAACTTTAAGCTCTGAGAAAAATAGAAATTTCGAGCATCTGTCTTCGGCACTCCAATGAAGAGATGCGCAAACGTTTTGGATTTTCCATGATCGCGGTATACATTTCGTGTCTATTACTTACTCCAATCCAATTGACTGGTTGTACAAGTTTTGAATCAAATTTGTGGTTTTAGATATTCGTAGTAGTCGAACTAAATTAACTCTTCCAAAATGCTTCTAAGTCCTAAAAGTCGCTTTCATGTGGTTGACAGTTAAGACCTTGGAATTTCACCCAACTCTACAGGGTAACCTCGGAGACTTTTACATTTTTTTAACTCCACTAACGACTAACTAGCAACTGAGTTCCCCGGGTCTTGTTAAAAGTAGATAGGTAGGTTTTTTTTTTCTTTTTATGTAATTTATTTTTCTTTAGACGGTGGTTTCAGCACGTTAAATCAGTAAATTGTATTCTCTCTTTGAAGCAGTATTTGCGAAGACCTTTATTTATGTCTTTTGTAATACTTATGGGCCACCGATGTACAGTATATGCGGTATGTACAAAATGTATTGCGACAACGCATTCTACATCCTCTAGTGACGTATCATCGTACTTTGTCACTGCCGGATATCGATATCGATGCATTCTTGCATTGCGGCGTCATAGTTAGGCAAACTGAGAATGAATCTCGACAGGCAAGGAAACGTTGTGAAATGAAATGAATAGAACGATATGAATTACTCATATGACGTCGACGAAATAAATAGATAAATAAGAAAATCATGGGATTCTTACACAAATAGAGCTCGGTTGTCCCTCGGTATGATCAAGTAACCCTTGTGTTGTGGGTAGGTACTAAGCTAATATAATTATATAGGGACATATCAAGAATATACAATATCCAGAAAACAGGTAGGTACAATACGAAATCTTGACATTGTATGGTCTTCGATTCATTTTGTTTCCGGTGTAAATATTTGTACTATAAAGTTTCAGTAGGTATAGTAGTAAATAGTATTTTTTTGTCCTTGAGTTGTCTCACTACTTGTCTCCTATTGAGCTTCATTGGCAGAACTATTTTAATGAAAATAACAAATATACCAAACGGATTTAAACTAACCGACTCGACAGTTATGGTCAGACTAATCAATTTATCAGTACAAAAAAGCGGCAAAAACTTTTTTTTTATTTGCAGCTAAGAGTCCCAATCTATAAAGGCCCCAAATCTATCGATGCGAATCACGCCGTGTCAGTTTTCTCTTGTATTACTACTGATCTGATCTGGCCTCATCATCATCATCATCATCAGCCTATGATAGTCCACTGCTGGACGTAGGCCTCTCCTATTAACTATGCGTATGGACGCATTAGGAGGTAAATGCCCATAATCACCACGCTGGGCAAGCGGATTGGTGATCGCAGTAACGTGTCCCCTATGATGACGCTGCTGCCCGACATCAATATTTTATCAAATAATGGTTAGTGACACTTCAATCCCTTAGTCGACTCTTACGACACCCGCAGGAGGAGTTGGGGTGGTGACAAATGTATTCTTACTGCCGTCACCACACGGACTGATCTGGCCTACTACCGCGAAAATCTAAATTCACAAATTTTTAGGTTTTTTCTCTGTCACTCCAATGGAGACTTCATTAGAGCGAGAGAGACAAATCCTCGAAATTTGCGGATTTCGAAGTTCGCGGTAGAGCCGCTGATCTAAATCGCTCCGATTGGTTCTCGACGCAAAGGTGCCCATCAAGTTTGCAGCGTTTCCCCGATAAGCCGCGAATTATTATAATTGTTATTGTTATTTTGTACACATCTTGCTGAATCTGTCGCGACTAAAGTAAAATAGTTATTTATTATACAAGGGGGCAAAGTTGTTGTTTAACTGTCGTGCCAATATTGAGACCTGAGCTAGCGAAAGATTCCAAAATTGAGCCACGAGCGTAGCGAGTTGTTCAAAAACTGGAATCTTGAGCATTGCGAAGGTCTCAAGGCACGAGAGTTGAACAAACTTTGCCGCCAAGTGTAATACAACTTTTTTCCCCTCACTATCGCGATAGTAAGGGTCACGGTCCATACAAAGTTGAGAAAAATTGTGCGCTGCGAGTTACAGTTTTGTAATTTTAACCAGAGCTAGAGGGTCTCAAAATAGTTGTTTTTAGATGTGGAGGGAAAACCAATTCCCCCCCTGAGCGCGCGGGGAGGGGGGTGAATGTGCATGCGGAAGAGTTGCGTTTAATATGTTTTTACCAATTAATAAGGCCTACTATGCATTGTTTGGTATCATTTTCGTGTAAAATGGACCTGGAAAATCCGTTTTTTATCATAAACATGAGCAATTTCATATAAAAATGTAGATTTTGTGGAGTAAAAGTAAAAAAGTTACCGTGTTTATTTTAATTTAAGCGTCATATAAGTATTAAAAAACAAACTTATCCAATTTAAAAAAATAGTTTAAGATAGAATATTTATTGCAGTTTTTAAAAATATACACATTTTCTAGTCTTTCACACAAAAATTCACTGAAAAAAAAATTTACCTGACGCGTACCTCCAACAAAAACCTCCGCGTAATCTCAAAAAAGAGACTTTTGTGCCGGCAACTGTTCATAGATTATACATATTTTTGTACTTACATATTATTGTTCATATTACAATTGTAAATATTTATTGATACGAAAGTAAATTGAATATTTTCTGATCTTCTTTTTTTAAATAACCTAAGATTATTAAGAATTTTATTTGTTCAGATTCTATTTTTAGATTTTATCGATTATTGTATACCGCGTGTATATTATATATCTGGTCTATCTGATCACATGTATGATATATAGTATCTGATCATATGAATCGGAATGGGTAATCATTTTTACAAGTGTCATTAGGTAATGATCTCATTACCAAAGACGATAAAGGTAATTTTCACTAACCGGGACTAAACAACTAACCCAGTTCAACCACGTTAAAAGTTTATATCACATGGAATTTGACTATAAATTGTTAAACGTTTACTTCATTAATCATCATTATTACCATATCAGCCGAAAGACGTCCACTGCTGAACATAGGCCTCCCCCAAAGATTGCCACAATGACTGCTCCTGCGCCACTCGCATCCAGCGGACTCTTGAGACCTTCACTGTCCACCTTGTGGGGGGCCTACCCACGCTGTGCCTTCCACCTGCGAGGCCGCCGCATGGCCACATCGGTTCTACGTGCAATGTGCCCCGCCTACTGCCACTTTAGTTTAGTGATTCGGAGAGCTATGGAGCTATACTTTGGTTCTGCTGCGGATCGTCTCATTTCTAATAGGACCTCGCAGAGAGACTCCCACCATAGCCCTCTCCATTGCCCTATGGGTGACTTTAAGCTTTCTTATGAGGCCCATTCTAAGCGACAACGTTTCAGTACCGTATGTCATCACTCTTTTAAATCTTTGATCAGTGTATATTTTTGTTAAAAGTTGTATAAGTTGGACCTACCTAACTGGGTAGCTTGCCCTAGGTATATTATAGTCGTCTACACCTTCGAGTTTAGTCTCCGATTGTAACGGGAGTTTTCGTCTTATTCATGTTCATCCTAAGACGAACTCGCTCGAAGGCGCTACTGAGGTCAGCGAGCATCGTACTGAAATCTTCCAAGGTCTCAGCCAAGACCACCGTATCATCAGCGAATCGAAGGTGAGTGAGGTACTCGCTGTTTATATTAATACTCACCTTTTCCCACCAGTCTTAAAGACATCTTTCAGTGCAGCGGTAAACAGATTAGGGGAGATGACACCTCCTTGCCTGACTCCCCGCTGCAGTATAATATGCTTCAAGCTCTGGTCTTGGAGCCGGATTGACATAGTGGCGCTTTCGGACAAACAGTAGGACAAATAGTGTAGTACTGCCCAGAGTTTCGATCAAATCGAAGGCCTTGGGGGTTACCATGACGTACTAATGCGATTCAGTTTAGGTTCTGGGAAAGGGGCAGTGATACACGACTCGTATAGCCTTGTCCCTTTCTCGCGACCTAAATTAAACCGCATTAGTACGTCATGGAAACCGCCCTTATCGTAATCCATAAACGCTAAACAGAGGGGCAGGTTATACCTATTCCTCGGTCTTAATATAACATTTACAAAACGCCAATTCGGAAACCGGCTTGTTTGGGAGGCTGGAAGTCATCAAGCCTGCGTGCAAGATGATTCGTAATCTTGAAAACATCTTATAAATATGGCTCGGAAGTGAGATTGATCGGTAGTTTTCTTTAATAAGGCGTTGTCACCTTTTTTTCAAGAACAGTACCACCACTCTTCTGTTCCATGCCTAAGGCGTTCTCCCTTCCAGAGTTGAACAACTTCTGAAGGGCCATAAGGATTGGTTTACCACATGGCTTCAGATGCTCAGCTATAATTCCGTCTTCCCCAGACGCCCTGTTATTTTTGAGCTGTTCAAGAGCCATTCTAATATCACATAGGCTGATGTTTCGGATATCATCTGTATAGTGCCGGGTCAGTCACTTACTTCATAAGAAATTTATCAATTATCAAATTCCGTGTGAAATAAACGTTTAACCCGGGTTGCTTGGTTAACCCAGGTTGATGCAATTTGCCCTAACAGATATTATGGAGTATTTTGTTTACGCAAAATCGCTAAATTCCCGCAGTAGAAACGTATTGTCAACAATAAGTCAAAGCAACGTCCCTTTTTTATTCGAGGTGCGCAACAGGTGCAATTTTTTTACAACTTATTTTTGCATGGAAAGTTCCATAAAGTATATGTTTTTAAAAACTACAATAAATATGCTATCTTGTAGTATTTTTTTTATTTTCATATATTTATTTGGTAATACTTATATAACGCAACAATCAAAATAAAAACGGTGATTATTTTACCTTTATACCAATAATTATTTTTTTATGTATGAAAATCCTCGTGTTTATTATCAAAAATGAATTCCCCGTGTCTGATTTATATGAAAATGATACCAAACAATGAATAGTAGGCCTAAATATTAGACGAAATTTTTTGAAACATAACCCTTCCGTTTGCACATTCACCCCCCTCCCCCCTCGTTCAGGGGGGGAATTGGTTTTCCCTCCACATCTAAAAATATTTGTTTTTACACCCTCTATCTCTGGTAAAAATTACAAAACTGTAACTCACAGCGCACAATTTTTTCCATTTGGACCTCTACTACGAGGAAATATTATTACAAATCTCATCCAAATGTAAATTAACTTAAAGAAACCATTTAAAACTCAATGTCGAAACGTATCGTAGAATAGAGTTACTTCTGGAACTTAAATATAGCCAATGGCTTACAAAGTCACCCATGAGACCGACCAATTTAACATGTGAGCTCCGATTGCGCATGTTTACTACGGTCATACAGATCCACTTATACTAGGCAGTAGGGGGCTATAGGAATTAGAGAAATGTCAAATTACTTTATTCACAAGTGTGTAAAAAGCGTTTTTACCCGCTTGTATTAAAGGATAAACGAGCGCTTTACGAGCTAGTGAGGGGAAAACAAAATTACAGTTACTTCGCTTAGACAAGTTCGCGCAGTCCAACTCTACTAACATATTTCGATAATTTCAAAAACATTCCATAAAAACCGGCCAAGTGCGAGTCGGACTCGCGCGCGAAGGGTTCCGTACCATTATCGTATAAAAAATACAGTTAAATCAACCTGCCTCAAAAACTATAGGAGATAATTTAATCAAACCAAAAATCGTTGATAGAATTTATTAATGTGCATAACATATATTTTTTTTAGAATTTTATATTCCGTAGTTTAAAAAATAGAGGGGGGGGACACATTTTTCAGACTTTGAGAGCTGATATCTCGAAAACGATTTGCTTAAATAAAAATGAAATTTATAAACCTTGATATAATTTTCAAAGACCTTTCTATTAATACCCCACACGCTTATATACAACTAAATTTTTTTTTCTATCCCTCAGTTACATGTATGGAGGGCCCCCACCCCAATGGTTTTTTTTTACAATTTAGTATCATAATCCTGTAGCGGTTTATACAACACATATCCTTATCAAATTTCGTTACTGTAGCATTTATAGTTTCCGAGTAAATCGGCTGTGACAGACGGACAGACGGACAGACGGACATGACGAATCTATAAGGGTTCCGTTTTTGCCATTTTGGCTACGGAACCCTAAAAACAAGCTATCAAGCATGATGACGTGGTATTACTAAGCACTGATCAACTCTAAAACTACCATTTTGCACCCTATTTCATTGCAATAAGATAAGTTAAATACAAGTATTAACAAGTTAAATGACCTGGGGTCGAAACAACATTGATAAAACCGACGCAATGGACCCCACGGATGGCGATATCGCTTTTTATTGCTCGTATCGTATGTATTGTCTGTCATTATATTAATCACCAGTTTTTGCACTTTGTTATGAAATTCATAAACTTACCTCAATCACACACATCACGTTATTAGGCTATCTAAATCCATTGCTGGGCATAGGCCTCTCCTATGAGGCACCTATATGGACGCATTATTGTGGTACGTATAGTAATGCCCAATTGTCCATAATGCAGGGCGAAAGGGCGAATCTTCTGCGACTGAAAACAGAACCAACTCACTAGGGAGGATATCCGAAACAAAATCGAGTATGCCCAACGGCTCCGAGGTGGCATCCCCACCATTGGGCTAGGATACTAGTAGGTGCGCTTTTTCAAATAAATGTCGACCCTTCTTAAACTTTCGAAAACTTCCAACCTATCCTGAATCCCAAAACCTCACAGGCCACGGGACTGCTATTTAATATGATTGTGACTATTTCAAAGTTCATCAAAGTTTTGATTAGATATATTATAACCCTCTGCGTTTGTCATAGACATGTCATAGATTTTGCGTCGACATATGTATGCGCCATGTTATGAAAAGCCCGTCGCTGCTCTATTGTTTTTGGGG
This sequence comes from Thaumatotibia leucotreta, assembly GCA_025490895.1. Classification (NCBI taxonomy): domain Eukaryota; kingdom Metazoa; phylum Arthropoda; class Insecta; order Lepidoptera; family Tortricidae; genus Thaumatotibia; species Thaumatotibia leucotreta. The sequence goes on from JALPQI010010701.1 coordinate 10,020, forward strand.
GTATTTTCAGCTCGCGTTAGATGTCAAATTTTTTTTTATGTGACGAAGAACAACTGAGATCTCAGCCCACCTGGTGGAAAGCAGAAACTGAGGCCCATGGACATAGTGATAAAAAAACCGCCTACGCGCTGCCTACCCTGAGGACTTAGACGGATTGCCTATCTATGCCAGTAATTACACGGGCTGCTGTCTTACCCCCAAACCGAAACACAGCAGCTGCAGTGGTAGCTATCCGGGCGGACCCTGCACGAGGTCCTACCACAAGCAAAATTATATGTACATAGTAAATAAACATAGGGACAGATATCTAAATACAAGCTACTATTATCATCAGTTCTTGCACAATAAAATGAAAGGATGCGAACTAACAGTCACTGTGGGTTTCCCCGTGTTTGCTCGGGAAATTCAAAATGAAGACCTGATAAATCTACGTGTACAAATATTTGTCGACTCGGAGTAAGAAGTTTATGGCACGTTACATGGATGTAAATATGCTATTAATTATTATGCTAATAGAAGCTGATGTAGTAAAAGTATCAAGATTAAAAACGGTAACATATTACTTTCGTGTATAATAAAAGGCTCATGACTACCGCTATGTTTAGGTGTCACAAAAAATACTTGTAATTATGGTTGAACTTGTTGCGCATGATATAATCATCAGTGATCCAATATGCACCACCCTTCTCAAATTGTGAGATAATTTTGGAACGTTTGACGATTTTTATTCTAGTCTTTCTTTTCCATACTTTTATATTCGTGAAAATTGTGTTTTCTTGATATATAACTATCAAACTTGTTCTATGTACCTATGCCGCAGCCGCTTGTTTTATGTTTTATTTATTTTTAAGTTTTTGTGTGTGTAACTAATAATTTGTGATATGTGCATACATTTTTTAGTATTTTTGTCGTGTAAAGTGTCTAACTCAAATGGCCAAAACGGAAGACCAGCGCTGGCTCTGCTGGCAAAATGCTGAGTTTTGGCCATTTCGAGACAAAATTTCGTGTTTACTGTTTTGTTTTGTTTCTACCGTGTCTCGAATAAACGTTTATTCTTTTCTTCTTTCTTTCTTTCTTTCACGTATACTTTGTTTGTAGCTGAAAAATATATCGCTCTATTTATAGAGCAGGAGGGTGAATATCTGAGCGTTTCAACCGTCTAATTTTGGTGGCATAATTTTTGCCGAAGTTTCTATTCGTTACGATGTGCTACTTTGTCATTTGAAGGAGGCACGGTACCTTATACAAATGACGAAGTATAACATTGAGACGTTCAGGAACTTTGGCAAAAATTATGCCACCAAAATTAGGCGGTTGAAACGCTCAGATAATCACCCAGGAATTAAATAAAATTATACTTTCACTCGCAATAAAATTTTGCCTATATCTAGGAACTTCTTTCATAAATTCAGTAGTACATAATCAATAACAATAAGTTTCCTAGAACCAGCTGTAAACAGAAGTCATTGGCAACAAAACAACAATATTTATTACATTATCTAATATTATCAAGCAAGGAAATTTTATAATAGTCGCTTAGATATTTAATAATAGCCTTTATCAGAATGGATTAAGGTTATTAGATTATTTGTACAAGGATGACACAACCTCATTATTTTGTTCCACAAAACGTATAGGCACTGGTCTCACCGCGAGCTACTAAGCTATGAACTATTGGCTATAAACACGAACGCGATACGCACAGAGATACGCACTCCCGTGTAAATAAAAGAAACACGGCGATACTCGCCCAGCTATCAGCTATAACCGCCGGGCGAGTATCGCCGTGTCTCTTTTTTTACACGGGTGTGCGTATCTTTTCTTAGTGTTCATAGCTTAGCTAGCGGTGAGATCAGTGCCTAAAGCAGGTGGAATTTTCTGCAAACTATTTTATTGAGGATAGTTATAAATTGAATATAATGTTTAATGAGTAAACATACAGACTTATTTTAACCTAATCCAATGACGTGTATATTTTTATAAAATTTGATGTACATTTATTACTGTCTTTTTAAACGGCCACTCTGTTTATATGCATTTTTGTAGGTAGAATAGATGTACAGAGTCAATATTTATTACATGTACATTAAGTTTTCTATAATGACATTGCAATAAACCTAGGTTATCTATATTTATTATAATTATTATAATCAAGATAAAACAAATAAATACGCGATCTGCATTGACCTATCTCAAATAAGATAAGAAAAACTACGTTAGCGTAAAGTACCTGTTGAACTTTACATTTTTAATACTTATGTGTAATAAAATATGCTTCCAATATCGTCATCACTACATAGTATAAAACAAAGTTGCTTTCTCTGTCCGTACATCCCTGTGTCTGCTTAAACCTTCAAAACTACATAACAGATTTTAATACAATTATTTTAAATAGATATATGTATGGTCTCTCTCTATCTATTTATCTCCCTATCTCACTTAACGTCGCAGCAGAAATCGCGTCCAAAGCCTTCCTATACCTACACGTACGAGTATACAACAATGGTGACTCTCACAGCAAATTTGGTTTTCAATACACATTATTTTTATCCACATTCGTGCACATGACCGGCGCTCGTGATGGTCATGTAGCCAGTACGTAGGTACTGTACTGATCCTTTAGTAAAGTTTACTTAAGAAAATACACTGTTGCCGTCTTCACCGGTCCCAAAGTTTTTTACCAATTTTTACTACATTGACATTTTGATTATTTAAGCATTGCTTGTTTTCTATTTTAATTGTATTTAAATTTTTTATATTCATTTATTTATAACGATCTTTATACGAAATGTAATATAAGCTGAAATGTAAATTTTAATTATGTGAAATTTGTATAAATGTGAGAAATAAACTAAACTAACTAAACTAAACTAAACCAAAGATCACTTGAAACTGATGCAAACCCGTTGTTTTCCTACTTCTAATCTATCTGTCAACACGCCGACATGGTGTTTGGTGTCCGATCAATAAACGATCCCAAAGTTCACGATCTTCATATTATCTGTTGTTTACGCGTGTACCCTGAGGCTTCTATTGACGCATGGGTATGACAGACAAAGAAACATGCAGAGATAAAAATAATGTAAGTAGAATGTGTAGTTAGTTGTGAAAGCACGACACAAGCAATCCTAATCAGGTACCTAACCCCTTATTCATAAATCATAAATGTCTCTTTACTTACCGCTAAGTATTGTTTGTCCCTTTCGGTCTTATTATTAATCTCTATAATACGTCTATTTTTAGAGTTCCATAGGTAGGTACTCAAGGTATCCTAGCTCCAATCGTCAAGATTGTTTACCTTTTTCCCAACGATACAAAACGAAGTATGCAGACACAGATTAGGTGAGGACTTAGTTAAGAAGAAGAAGAAGATATATAAGATAAACCTTGATTTCTATAAATACCCGATATCATAAGGATTGCCCGGAAAAATCAATGACTGGTGACATTCCATTGAGCTTAAAGATATCACGAGTTATTATAGGTACCGTCTGATGCAACTCTTGTAATTAGTTTCTACATTCAAGCCCCATGTTCCTATGTAATTATAGTCTTTGTTTACGCTTACAATAATCGGTTAGATATGTGAAGCAAATAATAGTCTAATTATATCAATAATCTTGTTATCATAACGGCTGTGCCGTCAAAGCCTAGATTTATATTAGGCCAGACGTATGATCTAACAATTGATTAGTTTAGTTGAATGTACAGTTACAAGTCGAATCGTAGAATTGTTTATGGTTGACTGGAGAATGCATTTCAGAATGAAGATAGAACTTTAAGTCTTTTATACTTAAACAATTTGGTAAATAAGTACTTATACATGGATGGAATTTTAACTTAATCAAGGATTAGAAAAGTGAGATGTTTTCTTAAATGCGGATAAAAGATACCTTGTAACCATAAATTGTCTTGTGACCTTAAATTACATCAGACTTGCTGCATATAAAACCTGGGTCGCATTTTATAAAGTTACATTTTACAATTTCGCTGTTTGCCTCTCTAAATTGTAAATTGTAACTTTATAAAACGCGACCCTGTTTTCTCTGGACTTCACAATCTTTACGCACACGTTATCTTAAAACTTCTGTTCATGTAAGGTTTTCTGCCCACTAAGACTAATGTAAAGAAACTGTTTATTATTAAGAGATTTGCTCTACAATAATAGAACGCGATGGGAAATACCTCTCAAGCCCTCACAAACAATGATAACACAATTAGATCACCGCAGTCAACAACTCAACAGCAGGGATCAATGTGTTTGTGAAGCTGAAGATGACGATATGGTCTTACTTTTATTAGCTAATTCAGAATAGGTTTATTTAAAGGATACATTACTTATTTTTATATTTTGTGTAAAACTTAGGTACTGATAAAGTTAGGATTTACATGGTATGGAGTTGAAACTTAGTCAGTGTGTCCTGTTGACACATAAGTCTCCTCCAGCATTCTCCAATCTTGCCGATTTTGTGTTCTCCTCAACTCCTCTTTCGTAGATGTCCAGCAATCTTTATGTCTTCAGCCCATATCTGCCGAGATCTACCCCTCGTTATTTTCTTATTAGTCCAGATGATCCACTCTGTCACTATTTTGGTCCACTATTTCTTCAGATGTATTTAGTCAAAGTATAATAATTGGTACTTAACTACTGGTCCAATCAACCAACGGATAATAATAGTCCATATTCAGTCAACAGATAAGAATAAAGCAGCGTCTGCAGATCTATTAAGGGCTCTTTGCACATTTGGCAGACCGAAAGGCATGCATGAAAATTCAAAATGGCCATGTAAATGTAACATTAAAAATAGTTGAGAAGTAAATACCTATAGATAAATATTTTAATGACAAAATTACCTATAATAAAAACTACGTCTTTTAGCAGCGTCTCCTGATGACTGGCAGAATGGTCATGTTGAGTGTTAAAGCTATCCACTGCGTGGTATGCCACGCGTCTTATTATATTACACACATATTAAAAAACTTTTTATTTACAGGCCTGGGTGTATACAATGTCGCTCACATGCTGATGAGCGGGGTCATCCTGATGGGAGTGATCATGCAGACCCTGAACCTTGGCTACGTGATCCCTGCAGCTCAGTGCGACCTCAACCTGAGCTTAGGAACCAAAGGGTGGCTTGCTGCTATACCGTTCACTTGTAAGTGAAATGTACCTACAGTAATTGCAAATAAGTATGATGCGTTACCTCGAGAGATGTGCTATATGTATAGATCCGGGTGATATACGCAAAGCAAACAAATGTATGTATTCCGTGATTTCCGTGACAACACTTTGAATGCTGGATTTCAGACTCATCCGCATGGCAGATTTCTTGTTGAAGTACAACCTTAAGTACTCTGCAACGAATTCGTTTCTATGATAGTTTTGAGAATGGGTATTATATAAGCTCTGAGATTTGAGACCAAGATAAAGTCTTGGAAATATGTGATATTTCAGGAAATAAATAAATTTGAACTGATAATTTGGCACACAACCAACATAGGTACTCGAAAGAAGCCAGTTCGAGAGCTTGCATAATCCTTTTAAATTGTATTATTTTATAACACCACTTGATAAAAAGAGGCCACAATAATATGCTGTGTTTATACAGTATACTTGATTGTCATTGTTTTTTCGTTTAAACATCCTCGATCCAAGGGGTCTACCTTATCTTTAACCCAAAATTGACCTTTAATCACCAACTATAGCTTATGCAGTACCAAAAAATCATTAATGAGTATGTTATCAAGTATTATGTACCAAAACAGGCGCATTATCTCCAACTTCTCAGACCATTGTTTTGATGAAATCTTCCACCAATCCTCAGGTTTTTTCCATGACCTAAGTTCAATGCACATCAACCGTATCATATTTTGTCAATACGAACAACATAAGGTTATCGTGTATCGTTGAGCAATTGAGCGAACTGTTGCGTTTTTAGTAGGTATAGGGGGGCGTGATAAGTGAATGGTAATTGCCGACTTCTGACTCTGAACATTAATAATATTATGTATTTATCAACATTTCTAAGTGGATAATTCCCAGATTAGCATAACACATTTTTTTATTATGACAAAGGGCAAACGATAAAAAATAAATGCCCATCTAATTGGTAAGCTAGCACTTACTATCATTCATGGGAACACGTGAAAATTGCACTACTTTTCATGTAAAAACGCGCTCTTTTCATGAACGTCAGCTCATTCTATACTTAAGCTCTACAAGGTTAGAAGTTTTTTGAGATATGCACAGCTGTAAACTGCCTAGATGCCTACCAAGTGGTGAAGGGAGAATATTGATAAATGCGTAAACTTTTTTTTAGTAGTCAGGATTACATCTGATTTTATTTCCAGCCATGATCCTGACGTCACACATGTGGGGTTACCTGGCAGATACACGTGGTCGTCGACCAGTGATGATGGTATCCATGATGGTGTCAGTTCTCCTCAGCATATTGGCCAGCTTCGCACCCAACCTGCCCGTGTTTGCCGTTCTAACCTTCTTCTCAGCTGTCTTGTAAGTAACAGTGTGTTTTTTTAATGTTTCTCTAGTTATGGTCCTGGTATTCTTGGGTTTGTGGAGTCACTTGGCAGAATACGTGGACTAGGAGCAGTGATGATTGGGTCAGTGCTTCTTAGTACACCCAATTATACCGACTAGTTGATTAGTGGCCAGTCCCTTGCAACCTCTTTCTTTCTTCTCCACTACATTGTGAATATTTAGTATACTCAAGAAGCAAACAAATTCGTGATGTATGTACAAAAGCAGCTACCTTAGCCGACGGATACCAGCGGCTTCAGAGACGTCATACACATACGTGTTGCTGATCATTTAAAAAAAGGAGGGTTCACTAGGTGAACAGCAGAGCAATGCGGTCACGAGGGCTGATAAGTCTCAGGGTGCCTCGTCAACAAAAAACATTGTCTTTTAGCACCGACTACCTAACTCACCAGTACTTTAGGAACACAACACTATGTCTAGTTCTATGGTTATTTGGCTGGACTTAAAAGGCTTTATAATTGCGTTGCGGTACTGACCTTACTAATCAATTGTATAATGACTAATTATATTTATTCCTTTCCTTAAAAAATCTGATTTGAGAAAATGTCTGTTTAAAAATAGGTACCTACGCATGCATCTAAAATTAGCTTCTTTATTCAAATTGCTCAGATATCGGCTCATCAACGCCATGTTTCTCTATTTGCAGCATGTCGGGCCCTTCAGCGGTCATCTACACGTACCTGGGCGAGTTCAACAACCTGCAGCACAGGGACAAGATGGTGGCCTTCGGAGCTTCGTTCGTGGGCATCGGAACCGTGTTGTTGCCTGGTGCGTTGATCGCGGATTTCGTACTTGTTTTCTTTGTTTTTAATGTCACTTTATGTCACAAAATGTTGTATCTTTTAGGAATAAGCTAAAGAAATTCATGTATCATCACCAGCAATCGCAGGAAACGTTGAGTCATGATACAAGTTGTCTGTAGGTGTTTTTGTATTTTATTAATTGTACGTATAATTTTTTCTATTCTTACCGAACGTCTTATGTCCCATCTGCACTGCCTTACCACTCGCTAGCCATCATAGCCATAGCCATAGATAGATTAATAAAATTTCATTTACTTTTACATTAAATTTCGTTTAGGTTTAGTCTGTGTGTAGTTAAGCGTGTGTTTTTCTGTTCCATAGCGCGCCCATTTTATTAGTGAGTTCTTGTTTTGTTTACGGCTAGTTGGAGGATTTAGTTCACCAAGCTTCCGCTAGGGCGCTAGCCGCTAGACAAGACAAGCGCTGTCACTGATAAATATGGTCGCGTTCATGGATAAAAATTGTGTTGTGTATAATTCGTGTTTTATAAGTGTATAATTTTTCTATTTTTATTTTGCCTTTTGTCTTTGTTTTCTTTTTGTATTTATTTTTCTCTCTGTTTTGTGTGTTATCTGTCGTGGCATCACCAAATGGGCCCTACGGAAGACCAGCGCTGGCTTTCGGGCTAGCACTACGCTGAGTTGGGTCCATTTCGTGATGCACCAACTATTCTTTGTTAATTGTTTTATATATACTGTTTTGTCTTGTGTGTCATGAATAAATGTTTATTATTATTATTCGTCTTTACCATATCTCGGGACCATGGGGTCCCGGACCTTTGGGAGGCATACGTGGGGCCGAAGCCAACAGCGCAGAGGCCTTTTAAGACAAATAATCTAAAAGCAAGGGATACACGTGGCGGATACCATCCCCGAGCGCACAATATGATACGTCCGGAGATGGTCCCCGCCAGGTGCAAAGACTATTGCAGTGCAGCACTGTGACTGCGATGGGAACTAAGGTCTTGGGCTATGGATGGTATATTGGATGGACTGGATACTGGGTTATGGGAGGAGACTAGCGGACACCTGCCGTGACAATCAGTCTCAAAATTGTAAAAAGGCAGGTGGTGACTCGCCAACTCATTTAGTGGGCCCTACAAACGGCCGCACGCACAGTGCGACAATAGCGCAACACTTCAGCGCGGCGTTGAGGTTGTCGAGAGGGGAGACTGCGGTAGCCAGATCCCGGTAATCCGGGCAAGGGCCGCCGGCGTTATGACATTTTACACTTCCAACCTGGAGCATAGGTCCCGCTCTTGCGAATCCACTCTGGCCGGCCGGTCAAGGCAAGCACAGAGGCGAGGGCCATATAAAAGGGCCCTCTGGAATAGGGGTCCGCGGTGTCGCCACTCACCGTCAGCTCGCCACAAGCTGCCCCCGCGGGGTTATTATTATTATTATTATTATTACTTTACGAGCCCCGATGCAGTGGAGTTCGTCTAGTTCGAAACAATTTTTACAATTTTTTTAAAAATGATCACATTATGCTAATGATAAATTGTATGAACGTTAGTCATGATTAATGACATTTCAAGAGTCACAACAATCTGAAGTACGCTTTTGTTGTTTAATAAATCGATTTTAACAAACCAGTGTCTAAATTATATTTTCGTTCACCACCGTAATTCCGCGCTTATAAGCTTGACGCAAAATTCGCAGTGCATCAGGTGTACCATGTCGTCTTTAATATTAATGGCGTTCTTTACATTCATTGATTATTTACAAAATTAAAAATTGTGGAAAAAATTTAAAAAAATACCTCTCGTAAAATAGTTTTATTTTTTATTCTGATTTATTAAGTCCAAATATTTTATACTCAAAGAAACTACTTTAGTATTACTATTGAATAGTGAAGGTTTTGTCTCTAAACCTTTTCCCCCGGATGAACGGGATAATCTCGAAAAACTGTCTAACTGGACGAGAACATATGCATCGGGGCTCGTAGATCATCGACAAGTTTTTACTACTTGGAAAATTACTGAACGGATCTTTAAAAATAGATTTTTATTTGCGACCCTTGTGAGACACATAACCATTAGTTTGAACTGTACCATACACAACCTGTTAACAGTTGGATTCGCGCCTATATTTTTAATTTGTTTCTATTATAATATATTCACATTCGATTCGGCTTGAAATACTACGTCTCTGTGTGTTCAAATTATTGTGTGTTCAGTCCAAATGCACCTTTAGATTTTGTTAGAATTAAGTAGCCCTGTACGCTTAACACATGATTGGTGATTGTCAGTATGTCGCCGCGAGACAGATTTTCCATCTTTTACCAACTATATGAATAAAAGAGGGATGGATAGTCTTTCTCGCGGCGACATTATTGCACGGCACTGATCCTGTGCTAAGCCTACAATTTCTCATGTTGATCCAAGCGACGCGTGTTATTTGTATAAATCGATTCTCTACTTTTCAGGGGTATCCTGGCTCATCCTGCCCTTGGACTTCGCCTGGCCGATCTCCTGGCTCGGCATCATGTACCGACCCTGGCGGCTACTCGTGATCGCAGCAGCTGTTCCTTATGCCCTGGGTGCTGTTCTCATGTTCCTGGCTCCAGAGAGCCCCAAGTTCCTGAACGCGCAAGGCCGATATGATGAATGCTTGGCAACGGTGAAGAAAATTTATGGAGTTAACAAGTGGACTGATCCTGAGACTTTCCCGGTAAGTCACCTAGTGTAGTTATAGGTAAAAATTTAAGGAAACCTCAACATAATGCAAATCCTTTACCATCCTATGAACCAGGTAATTTTCCCCTATATCTGGACACAGATAGGCGTTCGACAATCCAAAAGGTAGTTCTATAAATTCAAGAATACTTAAAATCGTAAACAGTAAATTTGCGTAAAAATACTTCAACGTAATCGTTAGCTTTTCTGTTAAAGTTCTTTTAATCAGTAAGTGCTTTCGAGTATGAACATTCATAATGAGCTATCATTATTATGGCCATCATGATAATCGATATACCTATTTACTTACTTTGAAGTGCGAACTATAATAACATTTTTTATACCGACGTGAAATCTTCCAGATCAAATCATTGGTAGTTGATCCATCCGCAGTCACGGTTAGCAGTGGTAAGGGTATCACATCAGTCCTGACCTCCATGTGGGAGCAGACTGCTCCACTGTTCCGTGGGAAACTCCTCAAGTGGACCTGCCTCACTTGCTTCGTGCAGTACGGAATATTCTCAGCGTAAGTACTAAAAAAATAGAATAGATACAAGGTCTTCATTGATTAATTTTTTTTCGTTCAGCATGGCCATTTCTTCCACACCCACTTTTTCATTTTCTTTTGGTCATATGTTGTTTATTAATACTGAATCACTCCAAGTATCTACCCACAGGAGAACTATATTAACGTTGGGGTACTATGAAATGGTTTTTTGAATGGGGCAAGAAGAATTCGTCCTAGTGCTGGTTACGGAGAACGTTTTGCCTTACTACAACAAATCTTACTCCTTATTTATAAAAATATGTTTTGCCCTTATCTACCGAATTTAAAGGTCAAAGTGATAAATACATATCTTATGCTATGAATGTTTATAAATGTCTCTCATAAAAAATTCGCATTAAAATCTCTCTTTCAAAAATCTCCAAACGGTAGGTACGGTTTTCATGACGTAATATTATGTTCCATTTCAGGTGTAACGGCTTCTATGTATGGTTTCCGACGATCCTCAACTCACTGGCCAACCACAACGGCGCCGAAGACGCGAGGATCTGCGACATACTAGATGCTAGTCGGAAGGCTGCCGCGAACGCTACTCATGTAAGTTTAGTTTTATTTATTTAACTATATGGGATGACCTTTTATCTTAATTTTCCAAGCCACTTGGTACTTTCTTCAGGACACATTTTAACCTACATATTTCTTTATTGATGATTTAAACTTTCACGATTGTCACTCATATGCGACTACATATTTCTCCTCTGATGAAGAAACATTTGTAAGAAAAGCAAATAACCAAAAGTTATTGCGTCTGCGGTATTATTAACTCATTGTACGCCGAGATGCTCACTGTATTATGGCTCTAAGCATCTAACATTAATGATCTACTAAAAATTATAAAATCCTTTGATTTCCACCTATTTTCCAGATGGTCTGCGATGACACGATGAACACGGAGACCTTTGAACGCTCCATCTATATCGGTCTCGTCTTCTGCTCCATGTACATCGTGGTCGGCTTCCTTGTAGACTTCGTTGGCAAGAAGCTCATCCTCCTGACAATCCTGGGTGGTGCTGGATTATGCGGCGTTAGCGCCCATCTGGCTACCAACCAGCAGACTGCCGTGGTTCTATTCGCGGTGTTCCAGATGAGTGGAGCGTGTATTGGGATGATGAACGCTGTGGCTGTGGAACTGTTCCCAACTAGATACAGGTTAGTTACTCCTCAAATTTTACAGTCTCCTGTTGTCCTGTCAAGCAGCTTATGCCTTTTCCTACAATATAAAGGGTTGCTTCGCCTTCGGAGCGGAGCGTGTATTTGAATGATGAATGCCGTGGCTGCGGAACTGTTTCTGACAAGATTTAGGTTAGTTGCTAACATTATAAGTCTCCTAGTAGGTCTGTCAAGCAGTTTACGTATTGTGCTGTTTGCCGTTTAAAGGTTTGCCTTGATTTAGTATATTAGCGTTTCCTTTATATATTTGCCGTTCTTATAAGCATTTGGAAGCTTTATCTACCAGGTAGGTAATGTCCAGGTTATTCCTTTACTTCAAGTCTATGTTGGTCTACATCTTGGCTACGAGGGTAAGAAGCTCATCCTCCTGACAATCTTGGGTGGTGCTGGATTATGCAGCGTCAGCGCCCATCTGGCTACCAACCGGCAGACTGCCGTGGTTCTATTCGCGGTATTCCAGATGAGCGGAGCGTGTATTGGGATGATGAATGCAGTGGCTGTGGAACTGTTCCCAACTAGATACAGGTTAGTTACTCCTCAAATTGTACAGTCTCCTGTTGGCCTGTCAAGCAGCTTATGCCTTTTCCTACAATATAAAGGGTTGCTTCGCCTTCGGAGCGGAGCGTGTATTTGAATGATGAATGCCGTGGCTGCGGGACTTTTTCTGACAAGATTTAGGTTAGTTGCTAACATTATAAGTCTCCTAGTAGGTCTGTCAAGCAGTTTACGTATTGTGCCGTTTAAAGGTTTGCCTTGATTTAGTCTATTAGCGTTCCCTTTATATATTTGCCGTTCTCATAAGCATTTGGAAGCTCTATCTACCAGGTAGGTAATGTCCAGGTTATTCCTTTAGTTGAAGTCTATGTTGGTCTGCATCTTGGCTACGAGGGTAAGAAGCTCATCCTCCTGACAATCTTGGGTGGTGCTGGATTATGCGGCGTCAGCGCCCATCTGGCTACCAACCAGCAGACTGCCGTGGTTCTATTCGCGGTGTTCCAGATGAGTGGCGCGTGTATTGGGATGATGAACGCTGTGGCTGTGGAACTGTTCCCAACTAGATACAGGTTAGTTACTCCTCAAATTTTACAGTCTCCTGTTGTCCTGTCAAGCAGCTTATGCCTTTTCCTACAATATAAAGGGTTGCTTCGCCTTCGGAGCGGAGCGTGTATTTGAATGATGAATGCCGAGGCTCCGGAACTGTTTCTGGCAAGATTTAGGTTAGTTGCTAACATTATAAATCTCCTAGTAGGTCTGTCAAGCAGTTTACGTATTGTGCCGTTTGCCTTGGGCCCTTGCCTAAAGGTTTGCCTTGATTTAGTCTATTAGCGTTCCCTTTATATATTTGCCGTTCTTATAAGCATTTGGAAGCTTTATCTACCAGGTAGGTAATGTCCAGGTTATTCCTTTACTTCAAGTCTATGTTTGTCTGCATCTTGGCTACGAGGGTAAGAAGCTCATCCTCCTGACAACCTTGGGTGGTGCTGGATTATGCGGCGTCAGCGCCCATCTGGCTACCAATCAGCAGACTGCCGTAGTTCTATTCGCGATGTTCCAGATGAGTGGAGCGTGTATTGGGATGATGAACGCTGTGGCTGTGGAACTGTTCCCGACCAGATACAGGTTAGTTGCTGACATTTTATAGTCTCCTGGTACGTGTGTCCAGCAGTTCATGTATTATGCCGTTTCCTACAATATAAAGGTTTGCTTTTACCTTCGGGATTATTATCAGGCTATGGCTTCTTGTCTTCGTGGGTAAGAAGCTCATTCGCAACTAGATACGAGCTAAAATTTCGTCCTCTAACAGACCACTTAAAAACCAAAATCAGCCCAATATTAATGAACAATTTGAAATGCAATGCTTCAGAGATGAACGCACACACTTAATTTTTTTTTCTTTATGGGCTTAAGGGCGATGTTGACACGTAACCTTATCGACTGAAGACTTACATTATCAGCTTGTTGAAAATTATTTTTTGTATCTACAATTTATGTACATAGATTAAATCTAACTAATCTACTTACGGCCTGTTGCACCATCTCTGGTTAACGCTATCTGTCAATTAAAAAATATCACTATCTCTTTCTTTCACTTGGAAGAAGAAAGGGACCATACTATTTTTAACCGGCAGATAGCGTTAACCAAAGAATGTGAAACAGGCCCTTAACCTAACCTATATCTAAGATTGGCCCTTGTGTGGCATTGTACCGATGATGCTGGCGGCATTTCCTCGCTGTATCGCAATACTGATGCGTTGTGCGAGGAAGTCGCCAGCTCTTCGGTCTTTTATTATTCGGTTTTTTATATTGATTCCAGGGCTATGGCAGTATGTTTGTCCATGATGATGGGCCGGGTAGGGTCTGTGGTGAGCTCCAACCTGATTGGCGTATTCATGAGGGTCAACTGCGGCATCAGCTTCTATCTGTTTGGAGGAATCTTACTCCGTAAGTACTAACGTCGATTCGTCCATTATCTAGACATTCACTTCAAATGTTTATGGTAGATTGGATCTCAGTTTCTTCTTCTCGTGTCGGTGGTTTCGGGTTCCATATTGATCAGGACCAGAATGTACTGTCGCTTAGAGCGCTTAGAGCCATTTTTTGTACAGTCACGTCTAATAATATGTATACATTTCGGGACGTATGTCAAAGGCATAAGGTTCAAAATCGTATACATATTATTAAATCCGACCGTACACGGTACGCTCAGTTGGGTTGGCGAGTATTCTATTCGCTGAGCTGTGATCTACCACACTAAACCATAGATTTACCTCAGTGCACTAAACCTACAGTGCTCGGCCGCTATGAAGTCAATCCAGACAGCTGTCATTTCAGTACATTATGTGTCATAAAGTGACGTTGTTGACAGACAATGTATTGTGTTGACAGCTGTCAGGATTGACTTCTTAGCGGCCGAGCGCTGGCCTACTACCGCGATAATCGACATTCGTAAATTTTATCTCTATCACTCAAATGAAGGCGTGATTAGAGTGAGAGAGACAAATCGTCGTTTACTAATTTCGTTTTTCGCGGTAGGGCCGCTGTAATTCTTGTAATATCTGTCGTTTGGACACATAGTTTATACATATACCCCCTTATTCAAATATTCATAAACGTCTCCTAACTTAGTAATCCGCTAAGTATTGTTTGTCCCTATCGCTCTTATAGACATATTGATAATACCGTAAGAGACAAACAACACTTAGCGGCTTGCTATGCTAGATGTTTGTGAATAAGGGAGAGAATTTTAAAACTCGCAGAAAAAACTCACCTACTTATAAATATTTTCACACATGCTAACTTTCAAATTTTTTCAGTTTGCTGTGCAGTCTGCCTCACTCTTCCAGGCAAGAGGAAAAGGGTAAAAAAGACCACCAAGAGCGTAGAACCGACCCAGAACGAGACCCACGAACCGGTATGAAGCGGTTCACAGCGGATCCAACCGGATTTAGTACTTATTGAGGCTGTTTAGATGTTAGTTGATTCCACTTCGAGGTACAAAAGAAGGATTGAAGCGATTTTTAATCCCGTCATAGACTTAGTGCGCGAATTCTGCGAATATATGCAATGGTGCCATGCAACACGTTGATCCAATGTAGGTGAATCTAAGGGATACTGGTATACGTAAGAGGAAAATTATCTAGACTTCCATCGCATAGCAATTCCCTTAGATGGACCCAAATTGGGCCTATGTCTGGAGGTGCCTTAAGGATGTCAATTGATATTGAAAATATTTTATTAAGGAAAAATTAAGTCAATGTTCGTTTATTAATATTATAATGCTATTTATATTATAAGTTCGTACCTGCTTTGTTAGTCTAGTTTAATTACGGTGCTTTTAAATATTCTTTTGTTACACTGTTTTGAATGCCCGCGTAAAACGCAAGCAGCATTTGAATTTAATTGCAAATTTTGAAATGCTGAATTGATTTGCTATAGGTAACCTTTCATACGTCGTGAATATTTTTTTCTTGTAGGTACTTTCTACCAGAGAACTATATCATATTGAGATAGTTCTGTGTTCTGTTTCTACAGTACTGATCAGTGCTTAGACAAAACAAGGGTTAAGTATAATTTAAGAAATAAGTGACCAATAAAAATGTGAGCGAATAAAATCCTTTATATCATTGAAAAATATCATGTTACAAAGTCAAATAGGTTACCCTATTTGACTTTGTAATGTAACATGATATTTTGTCAAGTTACAAAGTCAAATAGAGTAAGTAGGGTAAGTTTATACTTAATGTCAAGGACATGATAGGGGCCTATATATTGATTTAAACTTTCACGATTATCACTCATATTTTACAGACAAACGGGTCTTAATCGCGTAAACTTACGTTTAATTATATCCTAAATCGTTTAATTATATATTATATCATTATATATTAACGTAAGTTTACGCGATTAAGACCCGTTTGTCTGTAAAATATGAATGATAGGGGCCTGTTGACCCCAAAATATTGGGGTCGATGATCGATGCACGCGACAGCTCAACCCTTATTTTATTATAAGTAGATATACTCCTGTGTCGGGAGTCGATTAATACTGCCATAATTATTAGCCATGGCGATTATTTTCTGCACAATAAAAATACGTCTTGTAATATAGTAGATTTGTTGTAGCCGTCTGTATTCATTAATTAACAGCGGGCTACGATTATTCTGTGATGTATTTATTGTACTTAGAGTAAGGACCTACTTAAAATTTGGCGACTGTTGACGGGTGTAATACAGTAACTAATTGTATTATATAGAATACGCTTTGACGTACAGATTTATCGGTAGCAGACTGTACCTACAATCAAAATTTAATTTAGTTGTAAGCTAAGGAGATCCTTTGTTCTTAGTATAAGAAATAATGTAAATCACGTACCCATTTTATTATGCAAAACAATTGAAATTCTCATTGTAAATAGCTTTTTTATATTATTTTTTATAAATCTGTAGAATTTACATAATAGGTACATACATTACATAGCGACCTAACTAAATGATGTTTATATTAATTGTGAATGAAAAATAGTGTAAAGATAGTATATTCTTTATAATTATAACATTAAAAAATAAAAAGACTAAAAATAACTTCGCCGCTTCCCACATTTGTCGCACCACACGTGCTGCTGGAGCGGCAGCCGAGTGGCAGGCGAACTTAAAGCGGCAGAAATATAGTCTCCTAGGACCGAGCTATATTTTCGTTCCCGTGGCGGTGGAGACAGCGGGCTGCTGGGGAGCTGACGCGAAAAAATTTATACGGGACATCGGACGTCGTCTCCGACAAAAAGGAGAGCATCCTCGCTCAGAGTCGTTCCTGGTGCAACGGCTGTCCATGGCTATTCAACGCGGAAACGCTGCGAGTGTTATGGGCACTTTTGCACCGGGAACGACGATGGGCGGCTTATTTTCTTAATAATAATATGTTATTATAACATTTATAACACATTCCCTGTGAGTAATTTTCAGCAAGATATGGTGTCATCTGTTGGCTACTATGGTGTTCGAGCATTGGTAGAATTACTTACATTAAACATGCACTCGTTAATTGTTCACATGAATTTGTATTGTGATAGGTACTTAATTTGAAGTCTATGTATCGAAGAAATATTAATAAAGAGTTAAAATAAATATATATTATTTTTAATTTATCTGTTTAGTTGGAATTATAATTTATCTTTCCCTCTTGAATCACCAGTGGAAAAACACTATCCACTCAATTTCTTCATGCAACTATGGTTGCGAGCTGTCAATCTTATTTGTATGTGAAATAAGAGTGATTGACAATTACAAAGCAAGTGAGTGGCTATCCTATACATACATACATACATACATATAAGTGATATAATGCTCGACCGCAAAGAAATTAATCCCGACGTCTAACTTTTCAGTACAAAATCTGTTAACAAAGTACCTAAGTTTTTGACACAAGATGCATTGAACTGAACTGAAAGAAGTCGGAATTGACGAGCACCATAGTTCATCGCATGGCTACTCTCCACGTGTGTGTACACAAACAAACAAAACAACTCAATGAATAGGTGCCTCGTCGACTTGAGACGTCCATTCAAGAACGTGACACTTGTTGCTCTGCGCATCTAAACTTGCGCAGTACACTGAAAACTGCCCAGGAAATCCACTTCAGGAAAACTGGAGCTCCTGCCCGCCCTACAGAGCGGAAGTCGAAGGTCTACTTCCGGGAAAACCTGGAAGAGGGCAGGAAAATTTCAGATATTGTGGGCGGAGGTACCAGGGTCACATATGAGATAGGAGTTAGCGTAGCTAAGCGTTGCACGCATGCGTGGGTGTATTGATTTTCTCACCCCTAAGCGCGGAACGCTGGGGTTAGAATTGGAGATACGAATTTCGAGAGGGACATGGCAGTTTTAGATATTTTGTTTGCTATTGTTAGGATTTTCATTTTATAATGATTATTAATAGATTATTTTGCAAAGGTAGATTTATTATTTTTAGACAAATATTTTCTTTGCAATCCCAATTAACCCATCAGATTAAAATTATATGCCGCATCGTATGTTAGATTTTCTTTCGCGACTCCTTGTAAAAGAATGCGCCTAACCTTTTGAACTTTATGTGGTCCTAGTATCCCAGATGTCGTGGAAACTTGTCTGAACAGATCTCAAACTGTTTTCCATTGAAAATCTTAATGGTAGAAAGAAGATTTAAGAACGATAATGAAAGAAAATATCAAAAGAAAATGTTGTCTTTTCTCATTTCTTTTATCTCTTTTCCTAGTAATGTTTCTTTCGTATTTTCTGAGGGACTTGAAAAAGTTCCCGTATATTTTGCACAAAAGGGTCTTTTCCCGCCAAAAATAAATGGTTCCAATCAGACCAATCAGTTCTTCGAATGTCTATTGACTTGAGGGTTTGAAGGCAAAGGAGATGTGACGGATCCGCCATTTTAGTCAGAAATACCAGGGTGCCATGAACTAGCAAGAGCTCATTGATTTTCCGAGGCGTGGGAATGAGACGGCTATAGTTTTATCGTTACCACGCGGACTAACAACCCCTTGGGTAAAGTTTGGGGCTTATTTACTATCCCCCTTATTCATAACATAAATGTCTCCATAAATGTCTCTTAACTTAGCAAACCGCTAAATTAGGAGACGTTTATGAATAAGGGGGTACCTAAATCTTTATTTACAATTTTATAACAAAAAATTGTTCTAATTTTAAGGTTAAATAGGTATTTAAAAAAAATTACAAATCAATCCAAGAGGGATAGTAACAATCGTTTTCAATAAGCAATGAAAACTTCAGTTTATTTCCCGGAACCACAAGTCGTTGGAAATTAAAAACAGTAATAATTTTAACATTTGTGTATGCCCACTTCATAATTCCCCCTACTCGAATTTCCAATACTTTGAATGTAGGTACTGTAGGTAGGTACTCAGCCCTCGAGTACTGGAGATACTCAGATGACTATTAATATTCTGATTAGTGATTAATAACAACTTGAGATTTTATCATAACTGACTATATTGGTCACGTGTAGGTATTTTTGTGCCTGACATAGAGTAAAAATACAGAGTGGATATAATTTATTTTAATAGGATCAGAATTGAGATAGATTTTACACAAATAAAAGTATTTCTGCACATAAGAAAATTTTCTTATGTGCAGAAAGTGAAGCCGTCTGCCAGCAAAGCTCGCCCATATATCTCATGTGTTTCATGTGAGATTATAGATCATAGTCTTCGAGATTTTTTGAATTTAGAATTAAACCTACAAATGTTGACATTATACTGGATCTAGAACTTTTTTTAATTATCGTTTTTTTCGGTGCCCTTATCTAAAATGCCAAAAAGTGTACGGTGCATAAAAAAGTCACTTCTTATTTGGTTGACAGTTATTTTAGTTGAGGTAAGTTAATTGAATCCGAGTTAACAAGGGTCACGTCTTTTTCCTTTTGAAGTTCGGAATCCTTGAGTAAATATTGTGCATTATACGTTTTCGCTGCTATTTTATATTCTACATTATCTATTCTGTCTTTATCGAGAAATTTCAAAGACTATAATGGACTATTTAATAGAGAGTCACGATTGTATGTTTTTCAGTGTGTCAGTGCGATTCAACCTAACTTAGTCGGTAAACATCTATTGATGTGTGGGATCCTATGCGGTATATAAAGAAAGTGTAGTGTATTGTTTCAACAGTTGCGAACTGTTCATTGGTATATAAGACTAATTACTTAGTATAAAATTTAGGGCAAAAAAAGGTTGTCAATAGTATTATAACAATCTCAACTCTAGATTAACAATCTCAACTCTAGATTAACAATCTCAACTCTAGATTAACAATCTCAACTCTAGATTTTTTTTTAAGTGACGAAGGTAGACAACTGATCTCTCAGCCCACCTGATGGAAAGCGAGAACAGAGGCCCATGGACGTAGTGACCAAAAATCGCCTATGCGCTGCCTATCTTGAGGACTTAAATGGATTGCCTCTATGCCAGTAATTACACTGGCTATCTTACCCCCAAACCGGAACACAGTAAATTAACAGAATAGTCCGACTGTAAAATTGCGTGTAAAAGGAATGCATTTGTACTGGTGACTCCGAATTTACGTTCTACTAAGTTATCCTAGTTGGACCCAGAGGATTAAAAAAAACCTCTGGTTAAACCTTGTATTTATAGATAGATATTTAATTTATATTTCAAATATCTAATACTAGACATATGCTGAATTAGACGTAAGAACATATTAGTTATGTCGTTTTACTAGTTTTGTTCGGCTGAAAATAAATAATTTCTTGTATTGGGGAAATAATGTAAATCACAATAAATTAAAATGTTCATTGTGTCGGTTGTGAGTTAGAATTTATTGTTTAATATGGATAACACGAACGCTACTAGTCGAAAATGTGGGTTTGATGCTGCATTAGATTTGACTGGTAAGTATATTTTTTAACATTTTATTAAATGAATTTAAAATTGTTCCTACTTCTTACAATTTGCAGTTCCTACTTACCTTATAGAAGTTTTTTTTTTCTAAATATCTCTCATAGATAGTTCTGAGACCTGCACTAAGTTGGTACTTATTTCTATGTTAAAAGATGAACCAAGAAAATGCACATGTATATTATACATATTTTAAGTACTTTTGGATACACGTGAAATCAAATAGGCATATCAACTTATCTACTTAAGGATCGCTAGCAGAACCCAAACACTACATGAAAATGATTTGGGAGACTTACTCTAACTTTTCTGGTCCATACATTTGCTAAAAATGGTGGAGACCGACCTAAGGTCCAACCCTCTAATGCATTACGGAGCCATACTAACATATAGGTACCTATGGCCACTGGTTTTGAACTCTACTAGTTTGGTCTCTGGCCGCTATTATGAGGGTTAAAATTTTAAATGCACTTTTGCCGGTTCATTGGGTTGACTTTCCAGGCTTCGGGAGGTACAATATAGCCATGCTGAGCTCATGTTGCCTGCTCATCTTAGCCATGTACCTGGATATCTTCGGCTTCTCCGTGATCCTGCCGGCGGCAGCTTGTGACCTGGCGCTGACGACAAGTCAGCAGGGCCTGCTCTCTGCTGTGCCTCTCATTGGTAGGTCTTAAGTTAAGCTGCAGGTTTTTGCAGCTCGAGTTAGGCCGGGCTGCTAGCATGAGGTTAAAATAGCAATGCACTGACGAAATGGAGAATATTCTCATAGAAAGTTACAAATTTATTGCTAAGAGTTAGAGCCATTTTCGTGACGTAGCGGAGAAGCTTCAAGAATGCTGTCTTCGGTGGTTTGGTCACGTTTGTCGTAGGCCATCTGACTAACGTGGGAAACATATGCCTTAACCTAGCCCTTGACGGCCCCCGCGGCAGACCAAAGAAGCGATGGCTAGATGTCGTGAAGGCTGACATGAGTGTGAATGGGCTTACAGTAGAAGATGCCCAGAATCGCGCAAAGTGGAGGAAATGTAGCAGGAGAGCGGACCCTGGCAAAGGCTGGGATAACGCTAGGTAGAAGAAGAAGAAGTTAGAGCCATTTTCTACGACACTAGATGAGTTGATACAGTTACCAGGGTATAACTCAAGCGTCAAATGTCCCGGTCTTCAACTGTTGGGAACACAGCGTAAGCGTGCGGCTCCACTGACGTGGAGCGGAGCGGAGCTGTGCAAAATTGACCAATTACATTCTTCAAATTCGAATTCGAAACACTGTGATGCGGTTTCATTGGCCGAGCTCCCACAGCTCCGCTCCGCTCGGCGTCAGAGGAGCCGCACCCTAGTAATCCTTAAACCTTCGAACAAATAAAACATGGAAGCCGCACGTCATATTAAATTATCTTTCAAAAACGGTCCTGAATTTTAGTTGTCAAGTGTTTTAGTTGTCAAATTTTACCTCTTCAATGAATCACGGTAATGAATGTCAAAATAAACCTATAAAAACTTAAACCGCCATTTAAAAATAGTTGTGATTGGTCCATCAAAGTTTTGATTGGCTATATTCTATAAACATGTGTCAAAGATGTTGCGCCGAAATATGCGCGGTGTTAAGAAAAGCGCTATGTCCTGCCCATCTTGGCACAATTGAACAATTGGTTTTGGGGGCATTTTTGAGCTGGCGTTAGACGTCCATGTTATATATGGTCGCAGCCTTAAACAGAAAGACAATGTTGAGAACTGTATAAATGAGAATTTCCTCATGAAAATTTGCAGTAATTGTAGGCAATTTTGAGAATTTTAATGGAGTAAAAGTGGGAGATTATTACCTTCAAAGTTTGTTATAACCCTAACAATGAAAGACTAACTTCCTTATACTCAGGTGTAATGATATCTTCATACGCATGGGGCCTATGCGCGGACACCAGAGGTCGCCGCTGGACGCTGCTGCTGGCGATGCCCATCGGAGCAGTCCTGAACCTGCTGGCGAGCATGGCTCCGGGATACAGGAGCTTGGCTGTTCTGAAGTTCCTCTCTGCCGGATTGTGAGTATTTCACTGTTATCTCCTGGCGTTCTAGACACTAATGGTAATAATATAGTATAGTATAGCAGTCCTAAACTTGGTCGCCAGTCTCCTGGCTGCAAAGGTTTTTGGCAGTTTTGAAGTTCCTTTCTGCTAGTTTTTGAGTTTCCCATCCCATCGTATAGGTAATTATTAAGCGGTCAATCCAGTTCTTCCAGTCAATGCAGTTAAATTGATACCTATTGGAGTAGCCTTAAACCTAGTTTCCAGTATGGAGCAGCAGTATACCAGTTCTGAAAATTCATGCCTACTGGATTGGCAGTCTCACAGTTATTTTTTCGTGTCACTATTCATCATCATCATCACCATCATATCAGCTGAAAGACGTCCACGGCCTCCCCCAAAGATTGCCACCAGGTCATCAGTCCACCTTGTGGAGGGCCTACCCAGGCTGCGCTTTTACGTGGCCGCCACTCGAGAACCTTTCCGCCCCAACGGCCATCGGTTCTGCGCGCAATGTGCCCCGCCCACTGCCACTTCACTGTCACTATTCAAGGACCGAAAAATCTAAGCAAACAGCACATTCAAAATTAAGTAGAGTGAAACATCCGTATCATTTTCTTGTGCTGATTCCAGTACATCATCAGCTAACGCCGCAGCCTTCGTGCTAGTGGGAGAAACGACGCCCGTGAGACACCGAAGCCGGTTCATGTTCCTCATGGCGAGTGCTACTATGCTCGTGCAGTTCATCATATGTGGTGAGTTCCTACTGGTGCCATTCACTTGTATGATCTACTCCGTCCGTAGCGAAAGTCAACCGCGAATGGAATTTTCGATCTTAGGGTCCTTGTCATGTAATAACTTCTTGTAAAGGCCTTATATTAGAGCAATGCTTTTTCTATGTCTTCTCTACTATGTATTTGAATTGCTTGCGTTAGTCGCTGAAAAAAATAGTAATAAAAATAATATTGGTTTATCTAGATATATGTGAATGTAATAAAATGAATAATAATGTGGTTGTTAATATAGGTATCGTAGTTTAGTTTTAGTTAAGTCTTAAGAGTTCTGCTGTGCCCTGTCAGGGCACAGCAGAAGCTATCAGGTGGCATATTATTATATTGTATGTGTAACTTGATGGCTTGAATAAATGAAATATAAAATATGAACATGAAACATTTAATTAGTGGTATTTACTATTAGTTAATTTAAATACATGTTTATCACATCAGTATAATTATTACTCATGTTATGACTTATCAGGCAACTATATCACCTAATATGGGACTTAAATCCGAAATAATTGCGACTAACAAAAAACAGCTGTCACAAAATATCTATAAGTATACTTTTATCTTTCAGAATAACCACGTCTTTTTAAAATGTATGCATAACCTGAAAACTTAACCTCACAAAACTCCCAACAGTATTCGCGCTCCCAGTCTTCAGCCTAACCTTCCGCTCCCCCATCACCTGGCTAGCCCTGGACTACCGACCCTGGCGTCTGCTGATGCAGATCATCAGCGTCCCTGGCATCATCGGCTGCTTTGGCATGCTGGTGCTGCTGGAGAGCCCCAAGTTTCTGCTTAGCAAGGGTCGGGAGCAGGAGGCGGTTGAGGTGATGAGGAACATGCATGGGTGGAATGAGGGTGGGGAGAAGTTTAGCGTGAGTATTTTCGAGAAAGATACCGAGGGTTGAGTAGTCAAACCGTCGAGATATTTTTTCATAGGAATAACAATCTCACGTCTGTGTCATATAGTTCATATT
This sequence comes from Thaumatotibia leucotreta, assembly GCA_025490895.1. Taxonomy (NCBI): domain Eukaryota; kingdom Metazoa; phylum Arthropoda; class Insecta; order Lepidoptera; family Tortricidae; genus Thaumatotibia; species Thaumatotibia leucotreta. The sequence continues at coordinate 34,490 of JALPQI010010701.1, forward strand.
TTAAAAACCGATTTGCTCGACTTATCGCGTTCCATCACTCTACCCTCGATACGCTTAACACGAGCATTTTTTGTAGAGATATCTTAAAAGGGTTCTACACTCAGTATCTGCTGGTGTGACTGTTATGTATTCCACGCTAATTACGGAAAAATATATAACAGAGGTCTAGTACTAACGACCACTGAGCTATGCTGCGAACAGACTGAAATGGCTAAACTATGAGGGTTCCTAGTTTACTACGGAACCCTAAAAAATAATCATCAAAATCGGTTCACTCAGTCGGGAGGTACAACAAACATAAAAAAACATACATTCGAATTGAGAACCTGCGTCTTTTGAAGTCGATTGAAAATGCGCTTATGTTACAGAAATCTATAGATGAAGGGTCCACGGAAAAAACATGTCCAAAGCTTAAAAAAATCGGGGCAAATTCACACCTTATTCTGTTAAAAGTAAGGTGGTGTTTTCCTTCTGTAATTTGAATTGACTAGACCTGTTTTTTCCGTGGACCCTTCAGATAGCCAAATATTAGTAGGTATACCTTACTCATAGTGTTGTGTTCCTGTTGGTAAATTGTGATGTGATGATAACTAGCAACCCGCAAGCGACAGTTGCTTATTACGTTTGATCGATCTTCACACTTTTCGAAACTTTTGATGTATGATCACGAGGAAACTTAACACGTTTCGATACGTTTAATATATCACGAGGAAACCTAAACTTGTGTCTGCAGCTGGAGATGGTATACCTGGACGAAGCTCTGCAGGTCGAAGCCTCCTCCCTCCTCCGCCGCATGTGGGACCAGACGGCACCACTCTTCAAGCCCCCACTGCTGAGGAACAATTTGAAGCTGTACTACATTCTGCTTTGCGCGTATATGACGTATGAATCCAGATATTTGGCTGACTAATGTTAGAAGGAATGTGAGATTTTAGATCCATAATGCACCTTACCTTAATACCACGTACAAGGTTAAACGAGCATTTCTTCGAGCATTTCAACCGCGATGACTTCGGTGGCAATATTATTACGCGATTTCCGTGGGGATCTCATATATTTTTTGGATATTTTGGTAGAAGTCAAATACGTCTACCAAGATATAGGTAATTTCACCAGAGTTCAGGTGAATGATAATAACACACACATCTAAATGAATTAAACCCAAAAATCTATGCATGTCTCACAGGATTCGTGTGATAAGGCTGGCACCGAATTCACAGCGATTGAAATGCCCGAAAAAATGTTCAAAGAATTATTTGTGACAAAAATGTGATAGTTCATCAAAATCTTCAAATGTTCATTTATCTTCTCCCATCCTAGTCATTTGAAACTTCACGCCCATCTGGCCAATGACCCTTGATGAAGTACGGTATGTTGGGTGGACAGAAACAAGGACAGGTACCCCGTATCTGCAAGTGCATTTTCAAGGTGATTTGTTTGAACTGAACTTTTTAATCAAAATCGTACAAAATCCGTAAAAATTGAGAGATCTTACAAGTTGTCACTGTTAACCCTTGTGGATGTACTAGTTTATATGTATAAATCGTCAGACTTTCCCTATTTGAAGTCGGCGCATGATTTTCCATTCCATCACTCATCTCACTATCCACTCTCTTCTTTCTTATGTAGTCTCCATAGGAAAGGTACACGAAGGAAATAGTAGATTGTGTCACAAGGGATCAAAATGGTATATTTCCGGCGTGGGCGTACATTGAATCCTGAATGGAGCGACGGATTCCACAATTGAATCTCGACCGTAGGGAGGGATTCTAAAGTGGGAATCCTGAGCGTAATGAAAGATTCAAGCGTTAACGCCCAAGACGAAATAATTTTGATACCGTGAGACACAATAAAGTCATTCTGCTTTTCACACCACCTATGAGAAAAATAAAAGATATATCACATATTTAATATTAATGCAAATAATCGATTCTGAAGAAATTTTGTAGGCTGGCAATAGAAAGTCCTTGAACAGAAAAGTGTCACCTAGCAGGGAAGAAAAGACCGTATTCGAATAGGTGTTTTGAAAATGTATATGCCAACCTTACCTATGTACCTTTCCTCTTGTATTATAAATAGAAACAAAATGTCCAAACCAAGGAATAATATCATATTCCCAGATCCACAGGCTACACGATGTGGGTGCCGACGATGACGAACGCGTACTTCAATGGCGACGACAGCTCTGGCCAGGCCTTTTGCTCCGTGGCCAGTGGGGCTGCAACTTCGTCCAGCTCGGTTAGTAAGCTTACGCTCATGCTAGGGCTACGCGAAGAGTTGGCTGCCCATAGAAAATTTAATTTGTCACCTTTTCCGTAGTAAACTAGGAACCCTTACAGTTTCACCATGTCCGTCAGTCCGTATGTCCATCTGTCTATTCACAGCATAGCTCATAGGCCGTTAGTAGGTGACTGCCGATAAAGTGGTAGTATAAAATATCAAAAAAAAAATCAGGTACCTACCATACACCATGTGGAGATGATTTTTTTGTTTTGCTGTAGGTAGGTAATCCTATAGTGTGGGGAATTCAATACACTCTATGGTGTGGGGTATATTTCGGAGAACACCGCTCCAGAAGAAAAACAATTTTGATCCGTTGGTTCAAAAAATATGAAAAAAATCATGAACGTGGGCTTATAGAATACTTTAAAATAAAAATCATTTCGAACATAATCGGTCCAGCTATTTTTGAATAACTACGGACTCCTACACTGAGCATGGCCCAACATGCTCTTGGCCGGTATTTCTATTGACAAGCTGGTTGGCCAGAGTAAGCTCTTTATCTGTTTTTTTTTTTCAGACATCAACAGACTGCGACAATGTAATCAAGTCTACTACTCTCTACGCCGTAATGTGCTATTCCGGAGCATCTGGGACTCTCAACGTCCTGCTCTCGTTCGTGGTCGGCCCGCTTGGAAAGAAGAGGACGACATTACTAGTCTTCATCATTTCGGCCGTAGCAGGAGTGACGTTGCTGTTCGTGAAAATTCCACTGCTGAGCATTGCCTTGTTCTACATATTTTTGTATGTGGCTCTGATTTTGGGCAATGTTAATACATACTTGGTCGAATTGAATCCTACTTACTTAAGGTTTGTACATCATAGAGATTTTTATTCCAAATGTGATACTTAGTCTACCAGTTGACCCCATTGTAGTTCTGAGATTGTGCAAGTGGAGCTCATTATCATTAATCCTACATTAATCTTAAAAATATTTTTTGCCGCCATCGTAAGTTTCTTCTAGCATTCTTTGTAAACGAGAGAGTACTTTTAATAATGTCCTAATCAGCTAGTCTGAACTCTGAATTATTTGTATGCATTCCATACATTTTTAATTTATAATCTGCTATTATTTAAATACGCAAATGTTACGTAGTTATATTTATAATAAATGCACGTCTAGTATTATTTTTTGTACAATAATTTCGCAACAATAGTAGCATGCTCTATAAACGATCTCTAAGAGGGTAACCAGCACGCTAAATCAAATTCCCACAATTATTTCGTTACAAAATATTGTAAGAAAAATTGTTTTTAACAGAGGAATGGCAACGTGTTTATCAGTGGTGGTAGCACGAGGATTCGGCTTCTTCAGTGTGCAGCTCATCGCCCAGCTACTAGCCGGTTACTGTACTCCAATGATCAGCGGTTATGTAGTACTAGTTGCAAGTAAATAATTGTATTTATCTACTTACGTGGAAAATTTTAATCAATGTTACCTCGTTACTGAATTTATACTTATTTTGCGTTATTTTACCAGGTGGGCTACTCGTTGCATTTTTCCTCCCTGCTGATGTGGACAAGAGGCATGATAAAAATACTCCAGAAAGTCCGATCGAAGAAGAGAAAACGAGATTTTAACAATCTTACCTAATATAAGCCGTATTTATTATTTAAATATAAACAAACTACAATTAAAGGAAATATTTTTTTATTACACACCTGTTTTCTTTCTTTATTCCTATAATCATTCATTATAAAGAAGCATTATTAAGTGCCCCCACAAGCACATCTTGCGTTTGATAGCAAAGAAAGAGACGTCTAGCTGCGAGTTTCTGACAAACACGAGATAATAATTATGTGCTAGCCCCTCCGATCTGGTTTAATAATTTACATACGTACTTACAAAGTTTATAGATAATAGATAAACGAGTTTAATTTACTCTGTCTAACCCTCTGTCAGTAGAAAAAGGCGGCAAATTCAAGAAATGTAGACGCGAAGGGAATGCTTCCCATAGAAAATTTGAATATGCCATCTTTTTCTATTGACAGCGATGTTTAGACAGAGTATACAGGGTGGTCCAAACCTTGACGTCAAAAATTTTTTTTTAGATTTCCCACGTCATGAGCTATTAGAATATACCCCATGTACATTAGCCGATTTTTTGTAGTTTTCGAGTTATGAATTTTTGAAAATTTTTTTTTGAGAAATTCTTGAATAAAGAAATTTATTAACAAAAAAAAATATGTTGGGATTTTTAACTAGTTTATTTTTGTAAAAGTATTACTACAAATAAAGCATTTACTGACAAAAAAATTAGCGTCCTCACTTTGATACAAGTAGGATAAAAAAATACCAAATTCAAAATTTTACGCTAAAAACGCATCAAAATAGCATTCATGTACGTAAATAAAAAAAAATAAAACATATCCCAAGGATTTTTGGTAATGTAAAGACTGCCCTAGACCTTAAACCTTCGTAAAAGCAAAAAAAAATTGATACTTAATAATGAGGATTTTTCGGAGTAGTCGGTCAAATAAACTTAAAAAAAACTTCTAAATTTTTTATTTAAAAATAAAGTGAAATTTCGTCTGTTTTGTTGTTCTTATCAATAAACAAAGACAGAAAATACCACAAAAACTCAATTTGTGTAGTTATTCAAGTCATTTTTTACTACTTTAAAATTTTAAGCTTTTCTTAAGTTTATTCGACCGACTACTCCAAAAAATTCTCATTATTAAGTATCACTTTTTTTTAGCTTTTAAGAAGGTTTAAGGTCTAGGGCAGTCTTTACTTTACCAAAAATCCTTGGGATATGTTTTATTTATTTTATTTACGTACATTAATGCTATTTTGATACATTTTTAATGTAAAATTTTGAATTTGGTATTTTTTATCCAACTTGTATCAAAGTGAGGACGCTATTTTTTTTGTCAGTAAATGCTTTATTTGTAGTAATACTTTTACAAAAAGAAAATATGAAAAAACCCAATAGTTTTTTTTTATCAATAAATTTCTACATTCCAGAATTTCTCAAAAAAAAAAATTTCAAAAATTCATAACTCGAAAACTACAAAAAATCGGCTAACATACATGGGGTATATTCTGATAGCCCATGACGTAGGGAACCTAAAAAAAATTTTTTGACGTCAAGGTTTGGACCACCCTGTATATAATAGAATAGGTTAGTACTCTAATGTGAACATTAGTAGCATAGCAGAGTAAGTTACGAGTAGTCTGACAATCCAATCTTATCAAGAAAAAGAGATATTTTTATGGCTAAGCGACACCAATTCAAATTCATATCTTGTAACGAAAAAATCTGCTAGGTCATCTATTTTGTATATTCGTACATATGGAAATCTCTTATAAGAATAAATAACGCAAAATTTTCGGTAAAACCTTTGTAACCTTGCAACACTAGCATTCACTTGTCAAACTGTCATTCACTTCTTGCAACTGCTAGCGAAATGTCTGAATTTGCCGGTGATAATTCAAAACCACGAGTTGTGGTATTAGGAGGTAAATAAACCCCATCAAAACTATTTAACTAGCTTCATAAAATATCTATGTATCGAACTGTGTCGTAATGTTATCAAAAGTTGTTGTGGTTTTGTTCTTTTTTTGCTGTTCCGTAACGGTCTTAGTGTATTAGTCATCAATGACCTAAGAGTTTTTTCGTTTAATCGTGCTGGAATTCGGCAGGCTGTGGCTTCATCGGTCGGAACCTGGTGGATTATTTGATATCGAATGATTTGGTGAGCGGGCTGCGTGCTGTGGACAAGACACCTCCACAATTGGCGTTTTTAAACCCATCTCATACGAAGATTTTTGAAGACCCCCGCGTCGAATACAAAAGTGCCAACTTAATTAATCCAAGTAAGTAATTTAACATAGTGGTCGGTATTTTAAGTCGGTTAATTAGATTATGAAAGAAGCCTTGGAAAGTGTGGCAAGTTATTTCAAGTAAATAGCTTAATAGTGAATAATTTTCTGGAAGAGTGGGCACAGAATTTGTTCTGAATTCGGCTTACGATAATTACTACGCTTTGGGCTTGTGCATAAATCACGCGAGGTCCTATAGGGGGGGAGGGGGTCCAAGAAAACATCACGAAAGATCACGCTAGGGGAGGGGGGGGGGGTACAAGCAGACCTCACGTGTATTTTTCTACGATGAATAAAGTAAGAAATATTGTGAATTTCGCCGAGCGAACGTTAAAAGTTCAATGAGAAAAATATGAGTGAGACTGCTAGGGGGGGGGGGGAACTCACCAAACATCACCAGGGGGAGGGGGGGGGGGTCAAAAAGTAGCCGAAAAAACCTCACATGATTTATGCATGAGCCCTTTCGTCACGTATATGGTGCTTGTTGGTTCTATTCTTACCTAAATATTCAATCATAATAACATTTGAGTGATACTCAGAACAGGAAACATTTAGAATCAAATTAAAAAACTTTTTTTTTAAGTAGCCTCTATTGTGTCCCACTGCTGGGCAAAGGCCTCCCCCTTACATTTCCAAACTTCCCGATTTAGGGCTATTTCTGGCCAGTTGATGGGAAATGCATCCAGGTCAACTAAAACTTAATAACTAATAACAGGCTGATTCAATATTTTGAATGAATTTCCTAAAATTTTATTTTATAAATAAACAGGAAATGACTAGGTATCTGCATACAAACATTAATATTATATTGAATGTTTGTGTGCTAATATTACAAGGCAGACTTAATAAATTGTAAGCCATATAATAACATTGCAGTTTTTTACTACAGTCCTGCTTTTACACTTGTGTTATGAGTGAGCAGGCAACAAAGCACATAGTGTGATATTTCTGAGTCACTTGAGTCAATTATATCAGTGTTTTAGTAAATGTCCTATTTTATTACTTACCATTAGGATGGAATTGACTTGTACATTTATACAAATGAAATGTCAAAGCAACCTATGGCAACTGAAGCAACATAAATAGGATATTTTTAATAAATCACCTGCATATAACTTTTAACAATATTTATTACAATAGATCAGTAATGGTGGTAGTGATGCTTAGCATGAGGAGCCAAAATAATCTATAAAATACAATTTCAAATACGTTTAAATTAATATTTTCTTCAGTCACCGCGAGGATTACACATGAAATAAAACTATGAAAATGGATAAACTTGCGTATATTAACTGTTAGTAGTTTAAAAATGTGAAATTAAAGTAATTCTACAAACTACTTTTACGGATTATAGGGCATATATATTATTATTGTTCAAACTTTTATTTCATGAATAATTAATTAAGGAAAATCTTAAAAATGTTTTATTTTAACCCTTAATTTGGCAAATTTCAAAAAAATCGTGCGTTCTAGCCATTGCATAGAGCAGAAAATTCTGTCTTAAAAAAAAATACAAAAAGTGGGTCGAAGACCATGTTCATTGTGACGAACATTGCCAAATTAAGGGTTAATGAACAATTCGTACTGTAAGTTATTTACTTAATTCTGTAGGTCAGACACTTCCTGTGTAGTTAAAGCCGTTGACTCCAGCTCAGATAACTTATCTCTGACTCACACTTCATAGTTATTGTTTTAATAAAATATCTCATTAGCGTGCAACTGTATAATTATCTGTTATGTTGCACTTTTAAGGTCATACTTTTGTTTTCCTGTCCTGTTAGCTGAGGAGGAAAGTAACATTTACTTTTGTGGACAACATAAATACACAAATAATGCCCTCGCCGGGATTCAACCCCGGAACCTCCAGGTTCGTAGGCAAGGTCACTACCAACTAGGCTACAGAGGCTATACTACTATGGCTATACTATGGCAAAATATTATCTATTTCAGAAACCCATATAGGATACTCATAGTGCTCAATAATATCTGAAGTTGTCTAACCAATATAGTAAGTAATTCTCTGTTACAAATAAATGATACAGCAGAGAAGAACCAGGCTGCGTATAACTAAAATGCGATCTCTTCCAGAAAATCTCGTCTTATATTTGTCAGTACCTAGTTAGCTAATTCATTGTTGCCTATAAGATTCTGGGTTGGAAACCAGTAAGGACATTTTATTTACAATATGTGCTTATCACAAATATTTTGTTCCTAGCTATGGGGCCTATTTTTCGAAAGCTTGTAACTTGTAATACAAGCGGAAGTCCTTACCTAATTAATAGTGTTAAAAAGAGACTTCCACTTGTATTACAAGTTACAAGCGTTCGAGAAACAGGCCCATGGTTGTATTCTACATATTTATGAGTTTCAGTGTATTATATGTCTACGAAGCCTCTGCAACTAAGATGACATACCACAGACCCATTTTCAACTTTATGGGGTGTTAAAATAAGATACATGTCATGTGACCGACAGTGGTAGAGTAGAGGGTTGTATCAGCATTGTAGTACCCACAACGCAGTCAATATTGCACTTACTGTGTGACTAGGTCTATTTGTATGTCACATACTATACACATACACTTATTATTATTTGTTATACTATACACATTTTTACAATGAAAAACAATTGGAACCTAAATGTATCGAAATGAACTTGTGTGGGGCCTAACGCATGTACAATTTATAAGCATTTTTTCTAGCAAACTTGATGAAATTGTCACCAAATAATTACGGGACAAAATAGTGTCAATCGAAAAGTTGATTGGCCCTTATACTGACTAGTTGGTCTAGATATTTAAAAAGTAATTAACAAAGTGAACTTATTCCTCAATAGCTAATGAATATTGTATGTAAATATTTCCTTATTCTGTCTGTTCAAGTGTGATTAATACTTATTATTGTTGCTAAGAATACTTTCCTTCCTTCATACTGTATACACTTTTGTATTTCGTATCAGAACACTTCACACAAACATATTCAAATATGTCATGTTAATCAGCAAGATTGACACTTATTTCCATTATGTTGGGTTGATATTTCTTTAAACTTTTTATGGATATAAGCCCTTATTACTTTGCTCGTTGCTTGTTAATTTATAAGTTAAAAGAGTTGTTTATTGCTTTTTCAAAGACAAGGTAATAAAACAGACTTTAGTTTCGTTTAAAACTGTCGTATGCGTAAAAATACGTGAGCTACGCCATTTTTTTGAAATGTTGTTACATACTCGAGTGTCGCACTAAAATTATATTTCATTTTTATCAGACGGAATAGAACTTTCCTAGGACTCATCTTACAATAACAAACAAAAATGCCACAATGTCTGTATGATTTTCCAAATTTTCATTTTCGGGATGCCGATATGTGTACGAGAGGGAGCACCATACGTTTTCCGCTAAGCCGGTCGCCTTAGACCAATGTCGTTGCCAGGCCTTTAGTATTATGTTTACGATCGCGATTAGAGCGGGACAAAAACGCAGCGCGCGCACGGCGCGCACTGTCACGTTCTCTCATCGCGTCTCGCTCTCCAAACAGGCGCGTTTGACCGAACCTTTTGAACAGACCTTAAAATTACTTGTCTTTGGCTCGGTTAAGACTTCGGACAGTGAGTAACAGTGTCGCTAATGCCGCTATACCGAATGTGTGTTCGCGTGTTTGTTTAGCTGTGCAGTCATGCATTATCTGAAATTACGAGATAGCAGTTAGATAAGGTTTACGGCATAATAATATGGGTATGTGGAAGACAACGACCAAACTGATAAAAATAATAATGTTCCTGAAAAAAACAAAATTTGAATGGGGGTCAATTGCAAAAAAAACACATTCCTGTACTTTCCATCCATACCTTACATTTATGTACTGTCTGTCTCTGTTCGATTGTATTGATGAAAAAGAGACATGTAGCTGCGAGTTGCTGTCAAACACGAGATAAGCTAGCCCGTTGATCGAGCTTACCGTGGAACTAAGTTGATTTGTCTCCCAAGATATTTATATCTATTTAATAAGATAAATAGAAAACAATAGTGGTAGACATTTATCTCCTATCCAAGCGCATAGTTAAGAAAAGCCTACATCCAGCAGTGGACTTAAAGAAGCTGATTGATGGTGTGATGTGTGTATGATATTACATGTCGTCGGGTATAGTGCAATACCGCGTAACTAACTAATTCAATTAGGATCATTTTGAATGTCAATTGTTTGTTATTTCAACTATCTGCTTTGGTAGTTACGCGGTATGCACTATCCCGACGATGTGTCTTAAAACTAAACCTAAGCAAAATACCCTGAAGCTATACCACTCAAACTCACCGGCCAAACGCTCTTGACATTATATAGAATACGGATTAGCACACAATGACCGCATATATAATAACAGCTATTGTTCATGGCGATGGCGCAGCCGCAAGCTATACTATACGTTTCTCACGTGGACGAGACAATATGGCTGCACCTTTACTTTGTTCTTTCTATACATAATACATGGTACATTCTTACACAAATAAACCCCCTTATTCATAAACGTCTGCTAACTTAGCAACCCGCTAAGAATTGTTTATCCCTTTCGGTATTATCAATATTTTTATTACATCGAAAAGAACAAACCAGTTAAAATTATTTTCGGTGTCTTGTTTCATACCACTCTGTCACACTTTTAGCTACTGTTTCGACTAGTATATTAAAAAAATCCAGTGCACTTGTATTTCTTTTTACCGCTAGTTTTTAATCTATACATCAGAAATTGAAAACAAAACATCATCTCATATAAAAATCATCACTGCGTCACGTTTTTTAAAGACACAAAATAAGACAACGAAAAGAATTTTGACCCAAACAATACTTAGCGGCTTGATAAGTTAGAAGACTTTTAAGAATAAGGGGGAAAAGTTGCGCCACATTAAGCTCAAGGTCTGAGTTATGCTAGGCGAATATAATACGTTACAAGTATAGAAAACGGAAAGTTATACCGAAACCAGCAACAAATATTTGTGATAAACTATTAAACTAATGAATGCCGTAACCGAGATTCGAAGTATGAGCTTCATCAGGGTCTCTACTTAATAGGCCACAGAGACATAAATAGTTATCCTAATTAGTATTTCCTACATGCCAGGTAACACATTTTTATCCACTGCAGTCTACATCAATTTACATTATGTTATAGTATATTACGATACAAATGCTAAAAGAATGAAGTTCGAAACGAGGTGTTTTAAATCGACACGAATTACGAATTTCGTTTTCTCACGTGTGTAGGACGACGTTCTACAGTAGTCGGTACAGAAGGCTCTCCGAAGTCTCGACTTGACAAAAAATGAACTACTTCTCGCACTAGCGCGTGAAAATCTATCCAGATGATAGATTTTTAAGCGCTAGTGCAAACAATTTAGATCTTCGGGCTTAGCTTGTGTCATGTTCTTAAACTTTTTTTAATAGGCTTATTACTACTTACACATACACGCACAGTAACTATAGTCTGCGAGATCTAAGAATAAACTTTTGACAGTTATAAATTAATCCTTATTGATATGAGGGCAAGACTCACCATTTTTCCGATAGTCTTAACGATATATAAGGCTCATTTCCCTGTCAAATGTTCTTTCTTAGAAATCGGCAACTATACTATAAGAAGCACTTTCGAAATACTCTTAAGGAACTCAAAGTTACAAACAACTGGGTGCTTAGACAAGCTGCCAATCGCTAACGCTTAATCGTCAATCGTAAACGAAAGGCAGCTAACTGTCTTTGTCGCACTAATATGAAAGAGTGACAGAGGGAAAACTACGATACGCTACTAAGCGTTAGCGATTGGCAACTTGGCTAAGCATGCTGGAATGTCCAAGTCTCGAGGCTTTGACGTGGCTCGGTTATCGTCTTGTACATACTTGGGCAACAATTTAGTGTAATCTTTAAACTTCCTGAGATTTTGCAATCTGAATTGTATGGCAAATACTTCACATGAAGTGGCAATGAGGCTTGAATATTAAAGTGAGGTTCAAGGGGAAAGGTATTCAGTAATCTTTTTCCAGTTCCTGATTAGGGGCTATGTTAGGCTCCCAAGCCTATCATTGCGACCATTCCTGATCTATCGTGATCGCCACCTACAACTCACGGCAGTGGCGTGCACAGGGTTTTTAGTTAGGGTAGGCAATTTTTTTTAATCTGAGCAACAAACAATATTGACCATCGCATTGCAAACTCACAAGTGGATAGACTTGAATAAAGTAAAAGAGTCTAGGTATAGCTTGCGATAATAACTAAGTCTTTTATTTCGACCGCCGACTTTTGTTAACGTCCTAATGCTTTTCAAATCGCTCATGTTTTCTAAAGAAGAGTGAAAGGTTTTTAAATATGCGTAGCATTAATCATCGGTGAATTCGAAATATAAGTGCAATACCTAACGAGTGAAATAGCTAAAATACAATGTTCATTAATGCTATAAGTACAATTTCCGAGTACAGATGTACAGAATACATCGACTTTTGAAATAATTACACGTACCTGTACTAACTTCTTTTGTTTTATTGTTAACTTGCTAAATCCGCCGAAAATCAACTTCGTAGACACGCTAGACATACAGCAGGCACCATCAACTATTTTTTTTTAATAACTAGGTACCTAATACCTATTCACAATTTATTCTCATAGCATAATTCCGTCACGCACAGTCACAAGTCACAACACTTACATGAAAATAAACGTAAAAAAATCTGTTAGAACCGAATTGTATTAATATAACAATGAATGAGTTTTGTTTTGATAGATTTTCTACTGATTAACCTCAAAGCCTCAAACCTGTATCGCAAAAATCAAAACCGACTGTTTGTAAACAAATAAACCTGACAGAATGTAATGCCTCTCACTTCAAGTAAAAATCGCAACATAGGAGAGTTTCTAAAATTAGTCGTATTACATCTCGAGGCTCGGTAAGTCAGAGAGAGACCGACATTGGCCGTCCTTCTCGCACGTATGGTGCCTAAGCTCTGAAATGGAATTCGAGATCAAAAATGTAAACAATCTATGACAATGACATGACATTATAAAGTCAATGTTAAAGTGACATTCTAGGGGTATAAAACTTTTTTATTTTTTAACACCTTTATAAATTAACCTCGCATTTTGAGATGGGTTATTTATTTTATTTTATTTGTTTGCACACTTACAAACTATCCTTACAGGTGTTAAACCTAAGACAATGCTTGATGTTTAGGTGTAGATACGCAAAAGTCAAAGTATGTTCGATACACAAGTATCACAATTATTAATATATTTTTGGACATGATTATAAAAAACATACGGCTGAGTGTCCACGGTTACAGATTACAAAAAAATACCTAGAAAATTTGCTAGAATGATGTAAATAATGAACATAATCAATGTTTGAAAACCAATGTCGTGTTACTTTAATCTTTAGGATAGTCGGGGAACGAATTCCGGTCTTCATCTATAGTTAAAATTGAATCCATTTCTATTAAAAAATTTAAATGATTGGTTTGTAGGTAACAATACTAAAATCTGTATTCATGTACTTTGCAATACTAAATTTTAGGAGTTTTTATGAATTCATAAAAGAGTCATTTGGAGCACCGTCTTGTTTTGATTTTTTTAAGAACATTATTATAACTGCGAACCAAATGTTTAAAACTTCTTATCATTGCCAGTAGTATAAATTAAACACCGTACATTTTATTAAAAATAGAGAAATATATCATTCAAAAAATAATGCATGATATAAAAAATTAGTAAAATATTTAAAAACTATACGTACTGTCAGTGACTGTAAATGCGCGTTTTTTAAAAAGTATTTCAATGATTTTAGATTACCCACCTCTCGCTATTATTTTTTTGTGGTAGTATCCCATTTGTTTACATTTTTGATCTCCAATTCGATTTCAGATCTTAGGCGCAGCCTATTCTTTTGATTGTGTGCGTATATTTTCTATCTTCGTGTGCACTGGGCAAGAATATGTATATACTTCACGGACATGTCTACACAAACGCACTGTGAGAGTGTGTGTGTTTTTGTAGGCTTCGATCGCCGTTGCCTTACCCCAGATGGGGCTTGGGCAGCCGCGCGCTAGGCTAGCTAGCGCGCGCGCAAATTTAA
>JALPQI010010702.1:0-41640 GCA_025490895.1 Thaumatotibia leucotreta
AGCACTCGTACTCGAATTCGGAATAAATTCATTTGTATCCATCAATCATGAGTCGGAGGAACCATCTTGAATATATTTTTACAAAATGGTCGTAATCTCTCTACGTCCCGCGTTCCGTTCCATTCGAATAAATACAATTTAAATTGAGTTTACGTTGGTTTTCTTTGCTGGCAACTCTTTTCATCGACTCTGGAGTTGAGGGTTGTTTGTGGAATTTACGAGTAAATACTCGTGTCAGAAGCTGATACATTACGTTATTAGCTAGTAAAATACACGGTGTGTTAAGATAAAACCAAATAACTGGCAGTAAGAATACATTTGTCACCCTAACGGCCCGGTCACGACATTGGTCTAAGGCGACCAGCGGCGAGCGAATCCATGAGTTGGAGCGGGATGCCGATATGGGTACGAGAGGGAGCACCATATGTTTTCCGCTAAGGCGGTCGCTTTACACCGATGTCGTGGCCGCGGCCTAACTCTGCCCGTGGGTGTTGTAAGCATTTATTAAGGGATTAAAGTATCACTGACCATTCTTTGATATAGGATTCATGATGGGCAACAGCGTCATCATAGTGGACACATTACTGCGATTGCCGATCCGCTTGCCCAGTGTGGCGATTATGGGCATTTACCTCCCTTTGCTTCTATACGTATTGTTACGTTCGTGGGGTGGGTTTTCTATAGAAAATGTATAAATAAGCCACTAATTAAAACTGATACTTTAATTTCTAGTTAAAAGAACAAACACTAAACTAAAACACTAATCACACACTGACACTTCACACTGGTACACTTTTACACTCTCAAACTCGCCGTAGATTCGCAGTCTTCGCTCTTAATGTTATCTCTTCGCTGTCTCAATCGAAACTACTCCTTCGGCCGGGTCATGCTGGGCTTTTATACAAGCCACTCAAATCTACAAAGTACGAGATAATTCGACCCTAGAAAGTTCCAGAGTTAGGTCGGTCGGTGTGTCAGTGCGCGAACATTCTAGAGTCTCGCTGTCTCTTTCTACAGGTTTCTCTTTCACACCCGTCCAGAATGTTCTCTCTATAGCTGTCTCGTTCACATCCTTCCAGAACATTCTCTCGTGCTGTCTCTATCTAATAGTGCTTTCTCTTTCACTCCTATGGGAAATTTAGCTATATACCGATTTGTACTTGAGAGGCCCAAAAGGGGTCCTGAAAACGCCTGAAAACGGGTTTTCAGGTTATTGCGTCATCCGATAGAGGGTATCCTGAAACGGCCTGAAAACATGTTTCAGTCGCCTGAAAACGACGGTATCTGAGGTGAATATTTGATTTTGTAGTATGTGAAAGAGAACCTTCTGAAACGGCCTGAAAACGCATTTCAGCCTGCTGAAAACGCTTCTAACGTGTCTAAAATCATATTTGTAGTTTTTATCATGCCACCGGCGTAACAGTATAGTTAATAGGAGAGTGCAGCAGTGAACTGAGATAGGCTGATGATAGGACTAACTTTAACAGCGTTTTCCTGAGGTTGTAAGAAAAACAAATGTTACGTGAACCCATGTCGAAATGTGACTTTTTCGTTCAGGTAACATTTTTTAATTCTTAAGACCTCACGTTATTTTTATAAAGTTATTCGGCTTCCTCGTGTTACACCGTGTATAACGTCGAATTATTGCAAATACCAAATATCTGCACAAATTTTTGTTCCCAGTAACGCTTTTAATTGACATAATAATTAATTGATTCTGCGAAAACCTGATTTGTGCAGATAGTTGGTACGTATTTGCAAACTAATCATATTGTATAGGGATTATAAATATTAGATACCAAAGGAAAAATAACGAGTTCACCGACGCTGGAGGTGAGATTTGAATCCACGTCCTCAGCTTTTGCGGCTGATGCCTAAACCACTCGGCCACTCCAGCTTAGTGGACACCGGTCTTGATTATAATGCTTCCGACGCATAATGACCTATTTAACGAACGCAAAATGCCCTAAGCGTAAAATGTCCTAAACGTAAAATGCCCTAAACGCCAAATGCCCTAAATGCGTAATGCCCTAAACGCAAAATGTCCTAAGCGCAATATGCCCTAAACGCAAATTGTCCTAAACGTAATATGCCCTAAACGCAAAATGATCTAAAACGCAAAATACCCTAAATCGTAAATAGTCTTTCTCCCTTACTAACTTTGCACCCTTTGTACCCACCTTCGGGGTATTATATCCCTTATAATATTAATAGAATAATAGTTCAGTCAAATGCAAAAATAAGTATCGAAAGAATCCGCTCATAAATATATTACGACGTTCTTATTACACAGAATTAGAGTGCACTGGGACATATTTTTAAACATTTTTGTAAGCACCTTCTGTTGTCTTTGACTGTTCATTTATGGCTTTGTAAAAACTAAGGACATACGTAATTATGATACATATACAAACAAACAGACATACAGAGCTACGAAACAGTCTCGTCTCAGAGTGATGCTGGCGTGAGCCAGCGCTGGTCTTCCGATGAGATCATCAGGTGAAAAACACGAAGGGTAACGAATACACAGAACTTCCAAACTAAAGAAACACATTTTAAAAGTACTAAGCAATATAAAATCCATGAAAGAAACCTAATATTAAATAAATCATTGACAAAAATTACAAGTAAAACATTCTAGAACGCATCATACATTAAAAGATCTTCGGTCTTCAGGAACCGAGGAGTGGGACCACTCTAACGACCTCATAAAAAACTTAACATGACTGCATCTTGTATATTACTTACCCCCAGCCTTATTCTTGCAATAGAAGCAATGTATGCATGTAAAGTGGAAAGCACCGTGTTATCCTGGCAGCTGCTTTCACTTTCCCAGGTGGAGCCAGTCTGGGATATTTCATAAAAAAAGGCGAGGCCGAAGCCAGAAATAGATTGTCCCTGGGGCCGCTTCGAGCTTTAAACCGTCTGTTTGATTTGTGTGACCTTGAATCTGCTTGCACAAAAATACCCTAGCAATGACAAGTCATCATCATCCTAGCGTAGTTCCCGGTTGCGTTCGGGGCCTGCGCCTCGAAGCCCGGGGTCCGCTTTCCGGCTCTTCCTCCTCCACTTCGCACGGTCTTCCGCATCCTTTTGTGTGAGACCATTGGCACGCATGTCATCCCGTACGACGTCAAGCCAGCCCTTCTTGGGTCTACCCCTTCTACCGGGTCCTGGCGGCGGCGGCATGGCAAGACATTTGTTCCCCACGTAGTTAGCCGGTCGTCGTAAAACGTGGCCGTATCAGCGCAAACGACACTCTTGCAGCTTATCTGCTATGTCACGGACATGAAGGCTGCCGCGGATGCGGGAGTTCCTAATGCGGTCTTTCCGCGTAACGCCACACATCCACCGCAGCATGTTCATCTCTGTGACACGCAGCTCCTGCTTGCAATGACAAGTAAACGCAGAATGACCCTAGCAATGACAAGTAAACGCAGAAATAACTATCGAAATGATATTTTCATAAATATCATACCTCCGACGGTTTCGTTCTTGAAGTTAGGTTTCTTCATATACAGACATCACATCTCCAGCCTATATCAGTCCACTGCTGGACAACGGCCCCTCCTTAGCCTATGCGTATGCACGCATTAGGAGGTAAATGCTCATAATCGCCACGCGGGTTGGCGATTGAACGTAGTGACTGACCACTATGATTGATGAATCATGATAGTGCTGCCGATCAATCTTCAATAAATAAAATGGTGCACTCACCATTCTATTCTCTCACACTTCCATCCCACCATTTAGACACTACGGTATATTTTTTTTATTTTGCAATACATTGAATGGTAATTTTATCGACCATGCCCGAAGTGTTAAGTAGTTTCAGAATTGAAATCAATACATTTTGGTTATTTTTGATCTAGTCATTTTGTATGAGGAAGTTTTTTCACGAAATCAGTTCAAATTGTCACATTTAGCCAAGGATTATACCTTTGGAAAGATGGAATTTTTAGTAGTGCATGAAACACCCTGTATAAGTCATACACAAATCAATAACAGATCGAATCGACATGTTTCCTTTCCATACCAAAATGGAAGCCTTTTGTCTTCGTCATATTCATCCATTTCTTCTTTGTTTGTCTTGTGTTCATCTTCGTTAATCTGGTTGGACTAAAGATGAATTCAGACCAAACGAGCATTCGATATTCTATCCCCCGACTCTACGAAATTCGATCGATACACAAAACGTGATTCGTTGATTTCGTAGAGCGGGGGATAGAATAGCGAATGCTCGTTTGGTCTGAATGCACTTTAACTCGAAACATGACAAGGGAACGGTTACTAAAACTCGGTCGATGGATATTCAACGTTTGTTTATTAGATTGTAATCTAATAAACAAACGTTGAATATACTATTAAATGACTCAAATCACGTGGTCTTAGCAACGAGGACATAGATTCGAACCCTAAATATTGGTGAACTTGGTAAGTATTTTTTCTTTGGAATATTTATAGTATATTAGTACTGTGGTTACAAATCAAATATATTTTGGTAAATAATTTGATTTTTTCGACAAAAAATTACAAATTAAATAAATATTTCCAAGTCGGAATTCGCCTGATTCGAATCGTTTGTTACTATTTTATCGGAGTAAATATATTTCCGATAGAATCGTTGGAGCCGGTGGAGTGAATGTTTCGCGCTGATGAATATACGAGTATGACCCTTTGTGGCTTGGCCCGTTCGGTTCTACACTTTCTACATATTTTAGCAAACGAGTTTCATTTGTTTTGAAAGCCTAACGCTTAAACTTTTTAGGTTTATATGGAGGATATTCATTTTTATTTTAAAGTCGTTGAATTCTAAGTTTGCTATTTGACTGCTAATATTCAACACGATAAAAATTTAAAATACATAGTAACTTAATTTATTAGTAGGTCCAACTGTGGACGTCTTTCGACTGATATAATATTTAAATATTTATCATACGGGTTACTCACGTAATTTAAGTCGATAATTGCTCGACATGTATCGATCCATTTAGAGGATCCTCATCATGGAGTATCCGCGACCAAAGCCCGACGTGTACTGCGGGCTTGCGCTCTGCTAGAGCGGGTGCTGGCCGCGGGCAGCGCTGGCGGGGGCGGCGAAGAAGGAAAACTACCCTCATTGTCACTTTTGTCGAAAAGTGGGTTGCACACAACGCTCACTACGTCACTAGCCCGTTTGATAATTTTTTATAGTAGTTTTTGTGACTGTGCATATTAAAGGGCATTAAAACTCGAGTGTGGGTTTATGAAACGAGCCAAAGGCGATTATCGAAAACGATAATATTATTTAGTTATAATAACACTTTCACAGATAAGAAATTTATTCTAACAGGTCAGTCTATTTTTATGGTGGTCATAATGTGCGGTTTTTGAACGCATCATGGACTGTTTATGATATAAACAGGGTAGATAAAATATATTATATTTGAGTTTCATGTTAGTTATGATAATATAATGATACCGAGTGTTTATATTTATTCATTTGGAAGAGTTAATATAATAACAGGAGCAATAAATTGAAATGATTGTAGCCCTAAGACAATTGGAGACTATGTCACACTGACGTCATATATAATTATGGGCGAGGGTAGCTATTTGTCTATTAATATATATATATCAAAAACAACATAAAATCCAACTATAACAAAAAATCCAACAAATATTTTAACGACGAACGGGTCCGAATCGCGTAAACTTACGATAAATATTATCCTGACGTTTCGGACCTTTACTACGACCACGGGTATAGCCATGCCCGAAACGTCAGAATAAAATTTAGCGTAAGTTTACGCGATCAAGCCCCATTTGTCGATAATATGAGCGATATTCTGATAATCGTGAATGTTTCATCCAATATATGCCAACATATATTTTGTACAGATAATATATGTATAACTTTAAACTTTCGGAACGTCACGTTTCAATTTTTTTTTAATAATGAGCTTTTAATTTCGTCCACTAGTCCATTTTGAGTCTAAACTCCTAGAAAACCTTGCTACAAGCTACGGCGTAGCATCACACGTAGCTAATTAATTCTGTCAGAACCTTCTAATGTGCTACGAACTACGAATTCGAAAACGTAGCGCGTAGCTGCGGTCAACGAATAGGTCAACCAGTCAAACTTCGAGTTAAATTTATAAAACTACAATTTTTGTACAGTCAGCTGCCCCTTGCATACAAATTTGTATGCAAGAGGGTCTACTTATCTCTGCAGTTGACTGTACATAGATTAAATTTAACTAATGTACTTAACCTAACCTATGTCTTAGATTGGCCCTTATGGCATTGTACCGAGGATGCTGGCGGCATTTCCTCGCTGTATGGTATAATTAGTATGGTGGGATTTATTTCTCGTATTTTTTACAAAATGTGTAGGCTTCGGCTATCAGCAGCTGCTGCAGCAACTTTTTTTAGGGTTCAGTAAACTTAAGGGACTACATAGATTTGTACATAAAACACAAAAATAACGATCGCGTCCATTGTGTTACGAAAGTTAGTCATACAAATTATATCGTATGCTTAGCAATGTACCGAGGAGAATTTTCATAAGTTGCGAAACTTCTATAGAGAATGTTCTCGGCAATTTAAATTTTATAAGCAATATAATCATGCCAAAACCGTTGTATATGCATGCCTTTATGGTATATTTTATGCCTTGTTTACTCAATTGTGAAATATAGGTACAATACTCATACTCATTTATTCATAATATTACAATATTACATGTCAACGTTTCATCATTCTAAGAATACAATTCATGATATAAATTCCATTAGTATATATTAATAGTTATTGGTATAATAATAAAAAATATATATTAATATTCTTCATAACACTTTTTTATAAGTTCTCATGGATACATTCTCAAAGAAAACTTACTCTTAAACTCTCATCTCGGAAATTTCCGAGTATATTCCCGAAATTTTGAGAATATTCTGTAACTTATTCTTTACTAGGTATACTCTGGCCAACAATCTTTGGCAGTAGAAAAAGGCAGCAAATTTAAAATGTAGATGCGTATTATTGACAGGTCATTTTTGCGCTTCCAAAGTTACCCAAATTTTATTAAATTATGACGTTTTTTGTTTTCATTAAAGTATGTAGATTTTTTGGTGCTTGCCAATTACCTGGGCTCTGTAGTAAGATATTACATGGTATTACGCGAGCATTGCGAAAAATTTTAACTATGCATTCTAGACATGAAAATAAACAAAAAAATATTATGAGACCTAATGTCAATTCCACCAAAAAAAAAACATTTTTTTCTTTTTTTTAGGCCGATTTGAATACTTTTTAACATTTCCAGTACTTTTTATCATAACAACAATTTGTTTAAATTATTTATTTCAATTGTTTTTTTTAGGTAGAGGTTATTTCGTCAAGTCTATTCGTATTTTTTGATTGTCAGGCAAAAGGTGTGGTAATATTAGAACACATTGTGGTAGCATTGTAATCCAAAAGAAGTTAAATGACGAGTTACGTCGAAAAACTTATTTCGAAAAAAGGTTGATTATCTCTGAAACCAAGCCGAAACCAGGAAATTTTATATAACATTAAAGACTCTAAATATTATGGTCAGGAATCCAGCATTAAAATCTTTCGGAATGCTGACGTTACACCGTGTATATTCCTATAACCATCACATCAGTCTCCAAAGTAACGTAGTAGCTACAACAATTAAAGTTTACATTCATACGTCAGCGCGACAGTGTGAACACGGTCTTCAAGTTAGCGTCCTCTAGGGAAGTGTCAGTGGCAAGCGTTGCAACAACGGGAGGTGGGACGTGGCATTGTGTTTATATCTAACAGGATAGCCACTATAAACTATAAATGCTTCAAATTTTGATGTAAGAGTCATACTTCACTTCACTTCATCAGCCTATCTCAGTCCACTGCTGGACATAGGCCTCTATACTATGCGTATAGATGCATTAGGAGGCAAATGCCCATAATCGCCACGCTGGGCAAACGGATTGGCGATTGCAGTAATGTGTCCTGTGTCGACTATGATGACGCTGCTGCTCATCATCAATCTTGTATCAAAGGATGGTCAGTGACGCTTTAATCCCTTAGTCGGCTCTTACGACACCCGCGGGAAGAGTTGGAGTGGTGACAAATATATTCTTACTGCCGTCACCACACAGCTTGGTCATACAGCGTTCGCGAAAACGGGCGTATTTCCTGTAGACATTAGGAAAGCAAACGGTTTTGGGACATAAAATTAGGTTTTGACCTAATTTTTCACCTAATTCTTAAGAACCAGAAGCCATCTATCAGTTTGTATTCGTTCAACAAGAAAATTAGGATTCTAGTCCTCAATTTTGTTATGTCTACAGGAAAGATTTGTAATCTAACTCATACAAAAAAATCTGTATGACCCATAAAGGGTATCTGAAACTGTAGCTTTTGACGTTGACTTTGCTTAAGTTAGCTTTGGCTATATTTCTGAATCGTGTTGTCATGGTATTAAAGCTTTGCAGTCGTCTAAATGAAGTGCTATTCTATTTCCAACATTAAAGATTGAAACATTTTGTTGGTCATTTTTATTCGATGGTCATTTTTATTTTTTTAGGGGATGCCAACGGGGACAGCCACTTGATGAGGCTAAGCCTTTAACCAAATAATTTTATAATTAATGTCTTTACCTAGTAACTATACAGGGTGCTCGCGAGGAAACCAAAAGATTTTAATGCTGAATTCCTGAGCATATTTTAGAGTATTTAATGTTATATAAAATTTTCTGGATTCGGCTTGGTTCCAGAAATAATTAACCTTTATTCGAAAAAAGTTTTTCGACGTTACTCGTCATAAAACTTATTTTTGATTACAATGCTAACACAATGCGTTCTAATATTACCACACCTTTTGCCTGACAATGAAAAAATAAGAATAGACTTGACGAAAAAACCCGTTCCTAAAAAAAATCATTAAAAAAATAATTTTAACAAATTGTTGTTATGATAAAAAGTATTCAAATTTTTCTTTTTATTTTTTTTGTGGAATTTACATTAGGTCTCATAATATTTTTTGTTTATTTTGATGTCTAGAATGCATAGTTAAAATCTTTCGGTTTCCTCGCGAGCACCCTGTATGTCTAGCTACTTAAAAAAATAATGACAGTTATTGAAATAGTTGGAATACTACAATTAACTTGAGTATAGGTAAAAGTAAAGTTTTGTAAATTAGGTACCCACTTTATTTTACATTCAAATGTCATATGTTAGCGAATACAATTTTCGACTATGTTCGAGGTGGAATTCAACCACACACATTTGTAAAGATAATTTTATTAGTTGTAAAAATATTACAGTCTAAGTCAAAGACGGATTAGGTACCAAAAATATATTTACGAAACTTCATTCTCTTAACACGTCTTAAAAATATAATTATTGTTACCTACTTACTATACGCGACGTCTACTGTACAGCCTATTGACTTGTACTTATTTATGTATAAAGTATTATACTTCGTGTACAGTTTATTTTATTTTTATTTGTTTTCGCTAAATTTAAATTCACTCCGTAAGTTTTTTAACTTTTTCAACGCATGAATAAAATATTACCAAAGTAACAACGAAAATCAGCACATTTCAACTTTTGCATCATTATTTTTTCCAATGAGTAATAATCTTTGTAATGAGTTGAAACCGCACTTGCCATTTAGTTAAAAAGATACAACTTTTCAAAATTTACCTTCATCGATGCCACCGACTCTGTAACTGAGAGCAAGACTCGTCCCAGCTCGCAAAAAAGTTCACGCCATTTTAGGACATAAACCTTCGGCAATTAGCGATATAATGGCTTCAGGCAGAGAACTTTCATTGTCAAAGAGAAGAAATAAATATCACAAAATAAATATAATAAGACATACAACTTGAGTAAGAGGACTGAAACTGAAATACATATCATCCAAAAAAATCACAAAATCGTCCTATTACTGCAAATACCAGCTATGTGCACATATTACGTTATCCAATAATTGATTTAACTATCTTGATAATTATATTGATTCTGCCCAAACCTGATTTTTGCAGTAATAGGACAAAATTAATTCTACAATATAAATGAAAATATTTTTGAAAATAATTCGATTTGCTTCAAAAGAGAATAAAATATAAAATTTCTATTTTGATCTGTTTTTAATTCAATGTTACTTTTATCTTTAAACATTAACTATTTCAATTTAAGTCAAATGTTTGGGAAACATGATATGTCGTCGCTTGTATGAATTAGTGTGTGGGATATTTTAGACGTTAGTTCATTGACCTGTAAGATCCTCTGATTCAGCTGTTTACGCTATCAATATAATTTGATATTGCTAAACCACACATGTTTACTTAATGAGTTTAAGACACAAAGGACGAGAATTGCTTTCGGCTCAGGACAATATCCTATGATCTTGGAATTGAACGTACCTAAACAGTAGTATTATGTTTAATGGAGTCTAATAATAAATGAGATTTAAGGGTGTCCAATATTGTATTGTGATTAGAAAGAAGTTGTAGAAAAAAAATGCGACAATAAGAGCCTATACAAATAATTCGAAAAAATCTTTAACCGCATTCCAGACAGAGCTTAATAAATACTGAATATAAATTAAAAACATGAAAGTATACAGTGTGTTTCCATGACCCGGGCTTTTACGAAAATGGGTAATGATACGCATTACTAGCAATCGTTTTCAAGTATTAACACTAGACAAATAATTAAATTGACCGTACAATTAATTTTATTTCCTCCGAACGAACGATCAAAGTAACGCGTGAACTGCTTAGTTGTCAAACGTTGTGAGCGGCTGCGATCTGTCATTGTCAAGTGCAAATTAACGATTCATTTTGAAGTACATTGCTTCCCAATTAACTTTTCTTAAAAAGTTAATTACTTTTAAAATTTGCATTTTGAATCGAATAATATTCATGGTTTGGCTAGAAATCTGCATCGCATTCCTCTGTATCGATAAACATAGTATCAAAGATACATACTGTATAGGAATGTAGTCATGAAACAAAATTATTAGAACAAATGTGATCGCATATAATAATTAATTTAATGATATCCCAATGTTTGGAACATCGGGTTCGTGGTCTACGGGTGACTGAAACAGTACATTAGTACAGCAGCCAGAAAATAAGGGGATACATGCTAAGTACGTAATACAGTATTTTTTTCTCAAGCTTGTAATGTTTAAAAAAAAAACTTATCAGTTTCATGTATTCAAAGGTTTAGACTTCTTATAATAGACCTAAAATCTAATTCTATTGAAACTTTCTTTTAAATTATTATTTCCGTTTTTTTTCTTACTGGCTGAATGCCAAAGCCAAGAGAAAACATATGGATAGTAAGAAAGGTTCATCATCATCATCATATCAGTAAAAAAACGCCCACTGCTGGACATAGGTCGCCCCAAATGATTGTCATAGGACCTTTATTGCATATCATCTATAAATTGGCCTTATTATTGTTAACATAGGTTAAATATCTGGAACGCTGTTGGTTTTCTGAATAAATAAATTAAAATCATATTATTATTTGCTTGCAGTTTCCGCTGCTATCCAAAACCATTAGCAGTTTCTAAATTTAACCCGAACATAATTAATTTTAAACGTTAATATTAGATCATTTGAGAACTTCGAACTGCAGCTCAAAGCGTTTGATATCTTAAGCAATTAATATTTCTTCAATTAACCGAAGAACCCGTCCGTTTGTGAATAAAGATGACTTTATTTCGGTAATAAATTAGTACGGATATCCAACACAATGAAAATAATAACTGTAAATGACCGCGGTAGCATTAGGACTCGAAATCACATCTTTTGAATTGATGATACAAATATCCTACCGATTACGCCAATACGATGTTTGTCACTGCGAATAATATCATAATCGCAAATCTGAAATCACATTGTGATGTCGTGGTGTGAAAATCTACTAGGTTGCATGTGTTGATTTTTGAAATGATGACTGGCGTATGTTAAAAGATAATATAAAACTTCTGCGTTACGAGTATGTAGAAGTGACTTGTGATACCTCTATTGGCACGATAAAATACGATAGATCTTTGTGGTCATTTTTATCTCAATAATAGTTGTTTTTATTGTTTACTAGCAACCAGCCTGACTTAGCACGGGTACAACATTGATATGTAAATCTTTCTCTTACATAACTCTATCTATTTGAAATACTACTTCACAATCCGTTGTGTAGTTTAAAAGATTTAAGCATATATAGCGACTTTGTTTTATATTATGTAGTGATGTCGTAATAGACATACGTTCTGCTCAATTTTATGTTGCTACCATAGTTTATGGACGCCTACAACTCTAGAGGTTGTAGCATTTATTTCAGCGCCAATCAAAATAAAAATTAGGAGTATCTTCTAAAACATAACGCTGCATAATGACGGCAGTAAGAATACATTTGTCTCCACCCCAAATCTTCCTGCGAGTGTCGTAAGAGTCGACTAAGGGATTCAAGTGTCACTGACCATTATTTGATAAAATCATCAATTACTAATAAATACTTACTAGGAGTACCTAACTAAGAAGCCTAGCATGACACCAGTCAGTGGAGTACCAACTCCAGCTAATCTAACGACATAGTGGCTGTTAGTACTCTAAGCTTGTGTAAACCTGGGCTAAGCGCGTCTTCAAGTTAGCTAATTAAGCTAAAATTATTCCAGCTCTGCCCAAGCTATGAACGGAATCTGAATATTAAATATGGATGTCTCGTCTAGCGAGCAGTTTTGAGGCACTAAAGAGCCTTGTTAGACATTGCTATATTATATTTTAGTATAGGTGGTGCCTTTTTAGGCTTTAGTGCGAGAAGTGAATCATTTTACGTCAGGTCCAAAACTTCGGTCATCTGTACTAAAAAAACGTCGTACGAGACACGTGCAAAAACCTCCCTGTCGGTCGTGTTTTAAAACATCGCCACTCGTTTCGAATTTCGCACTTGTGTCGTAATGTAATGTTTTAGTCACGTCATCGGCCTTTATCAGTCCACTTGTGGACTAAGGCTACGTCTATTATCTATGGGAATCGACGCATTAGGAGGTAAATGGCCATAATCGCCATGCTGGAGGAGTTGGGGTGGTGACAAATGTATTCTTATTGCCGTCACCACACGGCAATCAAGTTATTTGTTTCAAATAAATTTATTTGTGATAGTTAAACCACTACCAGGTTTTTTCATTTCTTCAGTTTCCGCAGCTTAGTTGGTAGTGACTCTGCCAAGGAAGCTGGAGGTTCCGGGTTCGAATCTCATTCCTAATAATACTATCCGATAACGTCCGAATTCCATTTTGGACATTAGCGATCTTGGTATTTTACTTTAGTATAATTATGAATGACATTAAGTCATTAAGTCATTATTTAAATATTACAGCTTAGAAAAAACAACATGATTTCTAGAATTTCAGAGAAAATTGGTCATTGATTATAAATGTCAAGAAAAGCGGACCGTTTACAGAAAATTAAAATCTCGCAATTTTTGGTCTCAAATCTTTTTCTCTATCTTAGGTCACTCTAATTAACAAGTACTATAATTTAAAAAACAAAATAAGTAATTCGTTAAGACGTAGTATGATGCCAAGGGAAGTCTTCATGAACAATGAGTTAAGTGCTACTTAAAGATCAAGTATAATTAAAAATACATTTGCAACTCGATAAAATTTTTACCTCCATTTTTTGTCAAGCCGTGGATTAGCATCTCTTGTTTCAAGAATACGCAGTAAAGTTAATTTTAGTACAGCCCTGCACAAAATTATTCAGAAGTTTGAGGATCCTTGAGGGCCGCTTTGTCTCTCAGCGAGTGGCCTCAAATTACCTCAAATTTTTGCCCGCAATTATATAACAATAGAGTTGAATTGAAAAGCACTCGGCCTCAGACAGCCGCGGAAAAATGGCGTCTCAATACGTTCCGGATAAAGGGAATCCGCAAATCCTTACAATATCTGATAGCGTAAAAGAAATGCGGGAAATTAAATTCCGAAGCGTAGCCGTTTGTGTGGAACTGTTACGCACGCCACGCGGGGTTATTGAAATATCCGAATTTATAAAAACAATGCAGGCGAAACGGGAAAACGTCCTCTCCGCTCAACCCGTTTCGAAAGAGTCCCGCTAGGAACTACGAACCTCGCGCGCACGTAATCAATTGCGCATTTAAATCTGCATATTTGTTTCGATTCCGCAGTTCGGATGTTAAACGACAATTCCTGCAAATCGGATGGGAGATTCAAAATTTCAATGTCACAACAGCAGATATAAAAATCATCGGAGGCTCCGCCGATCGTTTGGCAGCGCAGGGCGCAGGCGCGGGCGGGGTGCGGCGCGCGGGCGCGGGGGCGGCTGCGCGCGCTGGCGCGGCGGCGGCAGTGGCCCGGCTCGCGCGCGCGGGACGGACGTGTGTCGTCATGCTGCCCCCCGCGCCCCGCACGCCCCGCGATCGAGTGTAGTGTCGCTAGTGACCCAGTGGTGGTGGCGTAGCGAACGCCACGCGTGAGTGTCGCGCCGTAAACAAACTTGGGAGTTTAGCTAGAGATGTTCCAAAGTTCGCCAAACTTGATCTTTCAAACTTAAACTATTACCCTCTGAAGCGAACTCGAGCGATATCAATTTTGCGCAGTGACAGAAACTTAACTTTGATGGATGTGGTCGAATTAACTCTGTGAATACGAAGGATGTGAAGTGATAATGAGGTAGTTTCCTCGACGTATCAGCGGATCAAAGGCGCGATACCATCGCAGGTAACGGTTGAATAAATTCCGGCTTCTTTGAATGGGGAGTGGGGTCAGCTGAACTGCCTTAAAGTTGCTTGTTTAATATTCATAAAAGCTTGCAGTAGCCTGAATAAAAGTCGGTGTTATCGCGGGAATTTGCATTCTCGCCGGCGGCATTAATGAAGGCGGCAAGTGTGTCAAGAGCCGCGTTACCGGCATTAGCGGCCGCAGCTATCTTCCTGAATAAAACATTCAATCTCCTGAGAACACTCTCCTTGATTAACCCCGTAAGACCGTAAGCCTAATTACTTACGTAACCCTACTCGTATTGAAAAGATCGCCGTCGCCCTTAAGCCTTTCGTAAAGGGTGGCGACGGACCTCAGGGAAAACAAAGGGTACCCATAAAGTAAGTCTTGAGGAAAATCCCTTAAAGGAAATTTAATTTATTAAAACTTTTTTGAGGACGCAAATCTGGTGCGCGTCTTACAAAAATACTTAATGCTAATTCCATTTGTAAATCACGCTCAAGTTTTATTTTCTAAAATAGACGCAATTTTAAAACTAAACTAGGATGCAGTAAAAAACTTTTCAACTCGCACATTATAGTAGGCTATCGCTCTTATTTCTGATCCAATTCAGAACAGCGTATTTTCATCTAATAAGCCAGCACTAGCTTGACCCTGCTGATGTTTTAGGTGTCCATGAGCTATGCGAAAAATTAAATCCCCGCCCTCTCAAAATTAACGTAAATTGTAAAAGTGTAATAATTCCCTGAAAGTATAAAAGCTGCACTTGGTCGCCATTAAGTTTGATGAAAGGAAAAGTATAAGGCTTCAGCAGAAATATAAAAAGCTCTAGTGTTAGTGCGCTGTAGCGGGCACTCCAGGCCGAGGCTGTGCAAAGCGCAACCTCTTTAATCCGATAGCGAATACAGCCTGAATAGCGGCCAAGAAATAGTTCCAACCTTATTGCAGGCGGGCCATTCAGCGCTAGAATCGCTTTACCGAGGGTTGAATGGGATTAGCCCTTCCAAGCCCTGCGATAAACTAATATGCGGACTCGAATTGGCTTCGAATAACCCCATTTATAGTGCGAGTCCGTCAACGGGTAAATAGCGTCTAAGTTCGTTGGGACCTCAAACGCATTTCAGAACCGTTTAACCTCCGATAAATTTCGCCCGGGTTTAGACATAAATTTTCACAGCATCGTTTGTTTAGGTCCATATTCCGAGCAGAATTGGTAAAAGATACGCATCAGGCGATGACACGGTTTCTTTGAAGGCAACGCTTGAATCCACTTTGGTATGAGTGAATAAAATTTCATCGAGATAAGTGCCGTCTTTGTCCGGGCGTTATCGCCGCAGCGTGTAAAGCCGGCGATGCGGATCGCTCCCCCGGGGCCTGATAAGCCCGTTCTATAAACCTTCACTATTCCTTGATGTGATTTAACGTTACACTAAAAGCCGCAGAGTTATGGCTGTTGCGGACCGTATCTTGGTCATTCCGAAAAATACCGACCCAGCGCTGCCAATGAATCTAACGAATTGCTCGCGAAATTGCTCGAATTCGTAGTCCTTTGGCAATCGTCGAAATTAATTTCTCCTGAAAGGACCCATCAATTAATTATCGAGCGGCTCGCGAGCCATTGTGGACGGAAGAATATTCGATTAAAATAATTAAATAATTGTCGAGGGCTGTCGCCTAACAAAACGTTGAATTATTCACCGGAACAAATTAGATCCCCGTCAACACAACTGTAACTCCCACGCTCCCAGAAAGGGCCTATGATCTTGGGTGCCCGAGCGCCCCTACTCCTTTGTGGGCGACGGAGCCCCGACGCTAGTTAAATGGCTCGGCTATGCGGACACGAAATTGTATCAGAGGAATTAGATTACGATTTGAGTCGGGACCGAAATGGATGGCGGCCGCGGTGACTGCCGTCTTATTTATGCCCCGGCTCCCGAAACTACTGATATAAAGTACAAAATAATACCTTAAGATCAAATGTGAAAGTGAGAAGTTGAGTCGACGTGCAAAAGGTTATTCGAACGTCGTTAATTAATATTTACCGAGCCGTGAGCCAGCTTTCACGGTGTTACAGTTTCGTAATACAAAGTGAAATATTTGAGCTCCTAATCCTAAAGAGGGTGTTCGAGTGTCCTCCCTCGCAAATATATATACAGCCAAACGGACTAAGTCCCTCGCGAAATATTACGTGGAGCAATATTGCTCTTTCAGTGAATTTTGTAATCAAATCGCACGCTTTGTGAGGACTTGGGCTCTTAGCTCGGAAAGGTTCAAATAAAGCAGGCATTAAGAAAATACTGCGTATATTCCCACCGCCATTTTGTCGTTTAGTTCTTAATGTCGGCCGCTATCAGGCGGGTCGCCGGAGGTTTATTGTTCTAATAGGTCGACGGGTTACAATAATATCTCTGAACAGTTGTAATGAACGGCCATTAGTTGCGGTGCGATGCTTATCTACGCGTCAACTCGCTTAATAGTTTCAAATGAAGTCGCGGACCCAATGCCAACCAGGATGACCCCGTCATGTTTACAATCTACATTCGATCGCCCGACTCGTTTGTTCAAATAGCTTTTCGATTCTTTTAATTACACGTTCATGACTTATCGTCGTGTTTGTGGAACACCTGTCATGTCGCAGTATTACTTATGTACTGATTGAAAATTAATGGGAGCTGATTCGATCGCGGCTATTTTTACGATTGTGGATAAATCACGAGAAACCCTTTAAGCCGACCCTCTTCGCTGTCAGCCTCCGACAACTCCACAATTTAACAGGAATTTTATGAACTCCATTGAACTGGGCACCGGGTTTCTGCAAGATCTTGGTATTATTTCAGCGCGGCAAGATTTTGTGTACACGGTTTTTATAGCGCCTATAATATGAGATTACATCGGGGCGCGGCGAAAGTTAACGAGTTCCTTGTAAGTGTAGGTGTGATCCCGCATCTAGTAGCTCCGGAGAGGGTGTTAGGGGATGAGCGCTGCCGCGTTCGATCCTACAGAGCCAGCATTCGAGTTTAAATCCGTAGACACGACACGATACGCAACATGGTGACCCGACTAAGTGGATACTCGGCTACACGTCTCACTAGCTCGGTTCAGACAACTTGTATTCTCTCGCTTTCGCAAGAGCTTCAATGTAGAATTGTATACTATAGAGTAAAATTACCGAGCCAGAGGGTTCTCATGAACGTTTGAGTCAAACGAGAACGTCATCTAGAAATACATGTCAAGCAATTAGAAGCGGTTTGAAATGCAAATGTTAGTGAACGACATCGACTGTCCGGCAAAATTAAACCAGAGTGCATCCCATTCAATAAAGGACAAACTGCCCGCTCGATGCCAAATGCAAATCTGCGGACATAAAAGCGGACTAGATTTTGTACTAGTACTAGGTACGAGGACCTATATACTATTACTGGCTCAGTTTAAATCGTCATCAACTCAGTTAATTGGATTCGGGATTGGAAAATTTTATTAACGTAGCACGGCTTTATTGGCGGCGTGGTTTGATTATGGCGATCCCGGAGCCATGATTAGGTCGTTCCTCACCCGAACGAAAACGTTCGTAATAAGCGGTGAGGCCCCGGTGTAATTAGAATCGTGTCTACTGAAAATATCTTTGAAAAATTATCGTCTTGTCTCAGGTGCGGTGCGAATTTCATTCATCACCGAGTTTGTCAGAATCACGTTTTGTTTTGAGGGATTACGGTAGCTGCGGCGTTTTAACAATAATGTCCCGGCGTAATAACCCGTGATTACGGCGGTATCGTCGCATCGACAAATTGGAACACGGTTTAATTTCACGGGGTGATTTTGTTGAAAGCGAAGTCTGACAAACGAGGCGCTTACGCCGCCGTCTCCGGAAAGAAAACAATTTTCTTCTCTTTACGTTTCCGCTCCACATATTCTCGTTCGCGTATTGTGTAAGACTTTCATTGTAATATTGCCGTGGTATGTCGATATCAGATAGCGAATCATGTTCATGATAACATGGCATTTTCGCGACTCCCTTTATCACCGAAGACCTGCCATTTCTCGACGATATATTTGGAAGCACGCGTCAGATGTATGTGAGGGAGGGAGGGCTTTTTGAATAAATTTCTTGTTTTTGTCGCGCATTTCGCCTTGCAAAGGGGTGTGGTAATAGTTTCAACAAAAACCAACCGTGCGTTGCGTTATTTACGAGTATATACCGGGTGTTTATAAAACCCCCAATTGTACTATAGCACTGAAATATTTCCAGGGGAATTTTCCCATTCTTGAATATCAATGATCAAAGCGCTTGTTCGACGAGCGTAGAGACGAAACAAAAGTCGGAAAACAACTAAAACAAATCTAAAGAACTTGCGATCCTTTGTGGTCTGAATAACAGACACTCAGTTTCGGGTTTCTAAGAATTTTCTTTTGTAAAACTTTTATTGTTCTGAAATAATAATTTCTACTCTGGATTGAATGTTTCCAATGAAGAAATGAAGAAAAAGAACACCGAATTATATATCACTTTAAGCTCCAGTGCGCTGCTAGTCGTGTTTTTACTCGTAAGATTTTACATTCTTTAGTCAGAAAGCAATGACTTGTAACCCGTGTCCCCGTGTGCCTTTATAGCCTCTTTCAGAACGGTTCTTTTCTTTGGATGTCATTCGCCATCATAATTTGCAACGTCCCTGTTTTTACTCGTAACTAATATTGGTTCAAGTTTCAATCTGGCCTTAGCCTATTTTTACTGCCATATTCTATTGATCTTTTCCAGCTGCAAGAACTTAAAGGTACTACATTTTTAACTGTAAAGGTAAACAATGCTGATCAGCTCAGAGCTTTGATGTTGCTTAATGTGATGCTTTGATATCTTCAAGCGCATCAATATTCAATGGTAGTGTTCCACCGAGCATATGATTCGATATCAGCCCAGCTCGGACTCACGTGAACGCGACGTGTTTCCTAATTGAATTCCAAGTAACAATGCAAATGGGAAAAGCTAATAAGAGTACGAGCGTCCATTTTGCGGAATCGTTTGCTGTAATGGTGGAACCATTACGCTGGAGATAGTAGTTTTTGATGGAACGCGAAGCGAATGCAAGTGTATAATTACCTTGTGTACTTTGCTGTTTTTCCACTTACATTTCTGTGCTATGCAGTGGGATTTTAAAAATAATAATGTAAACCTGAAATGAAACTAAAAGGATCTCAATCCAGCTTTGGTTTTGTAATATTAACAAAATACCTATAACTTTTTCTTAGAAACATAAAAGTTTATGTGCATAAATAAGCTTTCTTTTAAAATATAGGATTTATATAAATACGTCGGAGCTCAAAGCGAGAGTCGCCGGCGACAGAATTTCATTTGTCGATGTCAGAGGACGCGGGCGGACTGCTGATGGCCAGGGTTCCTCTAAAATTGTTATTTCTCTTAAATTGTCATTCGCATTTCAAAATATTTTAGTAATAGCTTTTATTTCGTTTTATAAATCAGATCCTAAAAATGTGCCTGAGAAACCATTCGACGTATATTTCATTAGATGTTTATCTATATCTTTTTTGTGTTAATTGAATTTAGTTGAAATTTTTTTCTGACGAAACAGATCACGAATAAAATACAGTACATAAATTATTAACAAACCGTTCTTCATAATATTATATTGCACCTTCTTCCAAGATATAAATAGTATAATTCAAAATGAATACTCGCTTTTCGCTTTACCGATGTTGACAAAATAATTTGACCCAAAACATACTGCGACTAAACCCAAAACAATATTTTTTACAACACAACTTAAAATACACTTCGCTGCCCGTAAACTTTTGTCCTTGAGCAACCCAGGGGTATAGCTGCTGAAATGCTGAACTTTGCAAGGCGTTCGACACTTCCTGGGAAATATTTCTAACGCTTTCCGAACAAGATCATGAAAGACACAGAAACTTGCATAAGTGCGCTCGTTCACGGAAATGTTTGGAGAAAATAGTGCAAATGAATTGAGAAGTTGAGAAGTGTTAAGAAGAAATTACGTATTTTGTCACTATATTTGTGATTGGTAAAGGAATAATATTCATAGTTCGAAAAGGTGAAATTTTTAACATTTTACTTGCATAACATAAGTGTATTATTATAATGATACGATTGACCAAACCTATATTAATTATATTCATTCAATTGCCTCGAACATAAGTTCTGAAAAGTATACATATTATTAGACGTGACTATAACAATACTGGATTCCTTTATTTATTGATGCCAGGAATTCATACATTTATGTCAGGCAATATATACAGTCTGTAAATCTAATACGGGCGATCAATTAAACCAGGCATGGGATTCATTAGTGTGATCATGGATTACAAGGTTTTTTCAAAATTACTCTTAATTATGACCCCACAGAATTTTTTTAAGATTATCGGAGCAGCAATGTAGGTACGAACATTTGTTATTGTTGATTTGGCAGTTATGTCATCTGCTTTTGAAATTAGCTGTCAACGAGTGCTTAACTTGCGTATGTTGCTTTACATTGCGCGCCGAATGATTTTGTTTGGAAAATTTTGTTGCTTTGATTTGAACTTGCGTATGTTGCTTTACATTGCGCGCCGAATTATTTTGTATGGAAAATTTTGTTGCTTTGATTTTAAGTAAAAGTTATTTGAATGTACTTATTATGTCGTAAACTAACACCCCTTAAGAGCTTCGCCCGTATTAGACTTACACCCTGTACAGTGGACAAAACTGGTGTCATTTAACTAAATATGTTTGGTTGCTTACCCACGCAAAATCAGCACAAAACGTGTCCTGGGATGTAGATTTATATTAAAATCTACAAAAAAATAATCACCAAAATATTAGTTTTACTACATTTTTACATCTGATAACTTTAAATCGTTCAAAATAATAACCGTATTCCTCAATTTCCCTTTAATCGTCAACGTCATCTATTTAGCAAAATACTGATTTGAAATTCTTCAAAATATCATACTTGAAATGTTTAAATAAGACATTCATTTCATGTTATGAATTCTTTATAAATTCCTCAATTACTGAACTAAGTTAATACCTCCTTTATTCTCATTTCCTTTCATTTCATCTGTATTTATAAATCAGCGATTCACGGGTTAACTTCGATATATATTTCCTCGATGTAATTAATTATATTTCCACGAAATAATATTTCAAATTTAACCCACTTCGTGTTTACGACTCCGTTAAATAAAATGACAAGATCAATGAAACGAGTTACAGAGGTTATTAATTAATTAAATGGGTAATAAGTATTATGATTGGAATCAGATAAGAATTTATATTGCATCCAAGAAATAAGTATTTCATCAAGATTTTTACAGGAACTCGTGGGGTCGTTTTAGAAGTTCACGCATAAAATGTACTTAATCCTATCAATTGGTATCATAATAATAAATCTGAATGATTATTATGTTTGGAATTTGTTCTAAATTAACGTAAAAAGGGATGAACGAATTTGTTACAGTCGCTATTGGATATCTCGGAACGGCCAACGTGTTCAAAAACATCTGAGCAGGCCTCTGTTGTCTATTAGAGCATGCTCAGATATTTTTGAGCACCACGACAGCTCCGATATTTCCGATGGCGACTGCTCACAGTTTATAACCTGTATTCGCAAATAGGATACTTCTCATCCCTCAAGGGACTAAAACGGGGATAAAGTTAGTACAGAAGTCCTAACAGAATAGAATGGGATGTCTAAAAATGTATACGGGCGTCAGCCGAGTTACTAAAACATCGGTTTATTTCATACGGAGAAACAAGAAGTTTTCATTCAAAAAGTTCATGATGCGCAGGTAAATAAATTGTACTTCCATCCGACAGTCGCCAGGTTATATTCCGATTAAATGTGTACGCCGCCTCTGTACCTTTACCACGAGTTTTAACAACTAATCGTCACTGCATAAAGCCATCACCAACTGGAACCTTAGAACACACGAAAACCTTGTCGAAGTGAAAGCAGATTGTAAAAAATATCTTACTACTTGTCATTTTGACATAGTCCTTCGGTCCTAGAGTGAATCCTAGGCGGATTCCAATTGGTTATATCGATGCAAAAAAGCACTGTGAATGAGTTTACGAATGAGATATATTCTGTTATTGCGAACTCGTGGTAGCGGCATGATCTAGGTCGTATTT
The DNA here is from genome assembly GCA_025490895.1 of Thaumatotibia leucotreta. Lineage (NCBI taxonomy): Eukaryota > Metazoa > Arthropoda > Insecta > Lepidoptera > Tortricidae > Thaumatotibia > Thaumatotibia leucotreta. The sequence goes on from JALPQI010010702.1 coordinate 22,886, forward strand.
TATTTTTTTCGCTTTGAATAATGTGTTTGGGCGCTCGTGAGTTCCCCTTTAGGGAATACCTTTTTAGGACGAGCGTATTGTTCTAGATTTGCGCTGGATCGCATTATTCATGACATGCTTTTTAACTATGTACTGTTGTACTGTTTTCTTTTAGAATGTTTAGGGTTTGATTTTGAGCATGAAACGTGTTTCGTGCTTAATTCTTTTTATGTACCTGCAATAATACCTACTAACTACTATTTTATTGAGGTATGTCATATGTTAACCAAAATTGACATAGAAATATTTTGTACTGTTCATTGTGCAACATGGGACTCTTATGAATATTTTAACATTCATCTTACTCATAACTGTAAAGAGAACACAATATTTTTCAAACACACATCATCAGCCTCTATCACTTATAGAGACATTTGTCGGTTTAACACAAGGTTTCCAAATCGTCTAGTCATACCAGCTAAATAGATAGTTTTATATGGTAAGAGCGCCTATTGTATGGCGATAAAAATTTACAATTGTCTCCAAGCCGACCTAAAAGTCTTGCCATTAAATGTATTTAAGCGTAAACTTAAGAGCTGGTTGGTACAGGAATGTTTTTACTCAGTTGATGAATTTTTTGACTATTTTAAATGTAATTAGACTGACAATTGTAATTTTATTTATGTACTTATATATATTTGATATTAGGTTAAGTATGACATGATATTGGTTGAGAATCATAAAGCATTACTATTAGTCGAATATTAATAATATATGAAGAATTTAGTCTAGTTTGTATATATTTGCATTTTGCATGCCAGCTGCTGGTAAAATATGCATGTTTTAATATGTTAATTCCATCTTGTATACCATATTTTATGCAAAATAAAGAGATTTGATTTGATTTTATCAATCCTATGCTGGACATAGAGCACTGCTGGACAAGGGATTCTCCTATTTACTATGTGTATGAACGCATTAGGGGCTAAACGCCTATAATGCTGGGTAAGCCAGTTGGTGATTGCACTACATTATGATTCTTCTGCTGTCTATCAGCAATATTTCATTTACGAATATTCATTGACACTGCAATTTCTTAGGTAAAAGTAAAGAGAAAATAATATTTAATTGAGTCAATATCATAATTTCAACTCAGAATACGTCTCTACGCTTGCAGATTCACCCCTGGATCATTTTACTCGTACTGTTGTATTCATTCATACTGCGAACTTTGCCCGTTCGAAAGCTATTCACAACTTTCCGTGAAATGCTTTTGGCAATGTTGTACCTTTGTGTAATGTTTTTCCGTTAGGTGCTTTTGTATACAAAATCCAATTTTCGTATACGACAAAAAATATCGTAAATACATCCTCAATATTTTTATTTGAATCATCGTTCTCGTTCAATCAATATAGCGCGTATAAATTAATACGCGCTTTAATATATTGAATAGTTATGGATAAATTAATACACAAGTGAAATTCATTTTGTAACTAAAGTTTTCGAAGACAGTAAACTAAAATTAAAGAATCGGCACTACTTCAACTAAATTGCTAAGTCAATTTCATAATTTGTAGATTTTAATTACTCAAAAACGTTGTTAGTACTATTGGGATTGCAAAAATTCTGATAAGTATTTTATTTAACCGGATTTCGGCATCCGCTTCATGATAATGAATACCGATACCGAAAACACACAAAAAATGCATAGATACGCGTATTTTTTTACGATATTGTATTTTTTTATCTCTTAACTTTTTCTACTGAGTTACGAAAATAATATGGAAATAACGTAACTCAGTGGGTGATCCCGTGCCTTTTTTTCAATTTTAGGAGAAAAACACTTCAACAAAATAAAAAACCGACCAATTATACCGTCTACAAGCTATATCTTAAACAGAAACTTCAAAACATACTCCCGCTCAAAACCAGAATTTACTAAAGAAAGCTTGTGTTCTACATTCTTACTCGTACTCTCTGCCTTTGACTGCTTAAGTAGCTGATGAGAAAATTCAAAGTAAACAACGGAGAATTCCAGGAAATGTTAAACGGAACGTGCAATTGCAGCGTCAGCAATTGTATATTCTCACTCTTATTCCGTTAGTAATAGAGTTCTCATTAGACAGGATTATATAACAATCGGAAATCGAAGGAAGACGTATAGCACTGTAATTGCGCTGTAGACGTGTCGGATTTTATAAAGTTGTTAGTGTTAACGTTGTTTGTTGCCTTTGTTGGCTGTATAAGTAGTTTGTGTATTCCTTACAGTTCTGAACTGCGAAGTTTGCTGAATAATTTACATTTTGATACAAACTATAGTAATTTCTGGGTTTTCTTACAAGCTTTTACTATGAAAGTGGAGTGTAGGTTTAATCAACTTTATAACAATATCAATGGTTATGTACCTAAAATAAGTACCTACTTCAATCAGTAATAATTGAGGAAAGCCTTTGTTCAGCAGCAGAGAATATTGTCTGTCTGAAGGACTTCAGGTTGACAACATTCTCGCCTTTAACTTATTTTTTACATCATAAGTAAAAAAAATGACAGATGAATTAAGCAGAAAAGAAGCTGGCAGGAAATAGTTATAATGTATTTTACTATTAAAAAAGATCAAATAAAGAAGAAAAAACCCTAGTTCAATAGGCAAGTGTATTTTTCGCAGACATTTCTTCAACCTTTATTACTTGCGAAGTGTGTTTTATTATGCTCAGAGAGATAGACAGCGGGCGAAAATCGAGACTAACTTGTGCCCCAGGGAGCCACTCTGGGGCCAAGTTTGTTCTGTGGCGTTCTGTCAACAAATCATAAAGATCGCGGGTCTGAATATTGCAAGTCCGAACTGGCTGATGTTAAATTCAAAGCTCGTGGCCGAGATGAGAGCCCTCGTGATGTACCTACAACACTCGAGCCTGCTTACACTCCGTTTAACGTTGTTGCCTTGTTACATGAAGGAGCGGTAAAACGCATGATATTAACATTTACTAGATTTTGCGCGGCGTTTTGCATATCCCTCGGGTATATGTTTTTGGGACGTAGCTTATGCCTCTACATAAACACTCTCTATGCAAAATTATATTGATCCACTGCTTTGAGAAAGGAACAACAAACAAAATTTTGCGATTATATTAAAAGACCTACAGAGCTCTTTTACAAGTATAATTCAGTTACTACCGTACCAATGTTTCTTTGATATTTTCTGAAATGTAAGAACGAGGTCACAATCATCATCACTATCATCAGTGTCTAGACATGTACTTTAACAGTTAATTTACATTTTGTTTACTTTGCAACGTAAAAGTCAATCCGATTTAGCGATTCATTAAATCAGGTTTTTTGGTTTTGAATTCTTAATATTGCTTTACTTATTTCCTATACTTTCTATTTTGTCATTTGCTATTACTTTCGATTATAAATGCAATTGTTTGGTTACATTAGTTACTGTTTTCGCTATTTTTCTATTAGTTACATTTAACATTTTAATACACCTAACTGCTCAAAGATAATAAATGTGTGCCTAGATAATATTGATGGTTGTAAGTGAAGGTTGAATTTCAGTTGTACTGAAACTGAACAGTTATAGATCGGGCATCCATACGAAGCAATATTTTCGCGTGTCGCTGTGACGAGGGTCAGACAATCAAACCGACAGATGTCTCTAGCGAGACAATCTGACAGCCGAGGTCGGTCTATAAAGCGTATCATTTGGTGATCCTTGAACCAAACAGAAATGATTTTTATTCAAAACAAAGTTAAGACATATCAACCCGTATTTATCTATTTGACGGGATTTTCGTTCCTAACCTACGGTTACGCTGACGACAATCTGTCACTATATAAGATACGTATAAGCTGAACTATGAGAAAAAACTATTATTTGTTACACAATAAATTAATGTATTATTTCATTTGCAATTTAAATTAATGTATATAGATTCGAAGATGCACTAAGAACAAAAACAATATGTAAAGTTAAAACAATAAACATCATCGTTGGAACAGCAAACTTAAAATTAAAAAAAAAACACAACACAAGTAGGGACAGCTACCAAAGATATATAAGTATAATTCTTTGTTAAGCGAACAAATAAAATAAAGAAACAAACAGCTGCTGCCAAAATAAGCACCGATGACAGACTATAAAAAGAACAGGATAGTTACACGTTATAAAATCCAAGTGATGAGAATAAAACAAAGTCTTCAAAGCGGAACAATTGACATAATCAGCTACAAATGAGGCGTCGCACCGTCGTGGGTGACGGCGACAGTAATAGTGACGCGACGCGACACATTACTTACCCGACAAACCGACACATCTATTTATACTAATGACTGAGGTGAGCTGGAGAAATCTTTAAAAATAGAAGTTTTATGAACGTGCTTCCGATAGTTGCCGTTCTTAAGGGAAACTTTAACACTTAGCTGGATTTAGTAGCTATTCATTTTATTTTACGACGCGGGGAGAATAAACTGGTAATTGCAGAACTGTAAACGTATGAAGATCTTACACAGTACAATACAGTACAGTTTTGACTATTATAAATTGACGATCAGCATCAAATCAGATATCTAAGTTATTTTTCTTAATACAAACTCTGAATAAATAAATAAATATCTATTCAGAGAATATCTATTCTATATCTTGGGACATGTTACACAAATTGACCTAGTCCCCTTGTAGATAAGTAAATATACAAACACAACCAAGGAACAAATATTTGTGATAAATAAATACACAAATAATGCGCCCGCCGGGATTCGAACCCAAAACCACCAGCTTCGTAGGCAGGTTCACTACCAACTAAGCTACGGAGGCTGACAAAATCTTTGAAATATATAACAAAATAAAAGCTGTTCTATCCTTTGTTATAATGACTATACCTAATTATAATAAACGTATTTTGATAAAGCAGAGTGCCCGCTAAGACGCTTAGCCTCGCAAATCCGCTGCTGCCATTAAAAATGCGTAAAAAGCGGAAAGCCTGGGAATGTTTACACTGTCTTATCCTTATTCTCTTATGGCAAGTATTTGCAAAGACCTTCAACTTCCAAAGTATTATTTCTTCGGATCTTTTTCAAAGGATGCGGTCAGATCGTTCATGCTTATTCACGTGTAACTAAGTGGGCTTAGAAAGTTTATTATAATTAATATTAAAAGGTACACTTAGGCTTAAGAGGTAGAGATTTTTTGTTCCCATATTTTAATCCTAATTTGATAGATTCGGACATTATATAAGTTGTTATCAAATTAGTTGCCGACCGCTTAAGGTTTGCATGCGCTCATGATAATGAACAAATTTCCTTTTGGGACTCATTTCGAAATCTCGAAAAAAACACTTTTCATAAAAAGTTGATCAGCCGGAGGGCCCGCATCGCATAGAAAAATGATTTTTATGATTTCGATATGAGTCCCACAGAGAAAGTTGTTTGTTATTATGAGCACATGCAGTCATGCATACCCTAAAGTATCGGCAACTAATTTGAAAACACCTCATATTATTACCTTTTACAGTGAAAAAGGTTCAATGACTTTTTCAAATTAACTCATTACCACGCGTTGCACCACTACCGTGTATCATTACGAGTTAGTCACATCATCAGCTTATAATCAGTCCACTGCTGGACACACTTCTCTCCTATTACCTGAAGGCTGCCTTAAAAAGGACATGCCCATAATCGCCACTCTAGGCAAGCGGTAGTATGTCCACTCTAATATGATGATTGATGATGCTGCTGGCCATCATCAATCTCAAATAGACAGTGACACTTCAAATCCCATAGACAACTGCGACATCCACGGGAAGAGTTGGGATGGTAACAAATGTATTCTTACTACCATCACCTTACAACAAGTAGTAATTGAGGAAAAAATACACCTAATTTATATTAAGCATTTATGCAGTATACCCAGAATATGTAATGTCGTAAAACTGCCTTGAGTCGTAACTCGTAGTTTGACTGTCGCAAGATGTAACCATTTCTAGTACTGTCCAATGTTTTTACTTTACGACGACACTTTTATTCCCACCACTAAATCCTGAGTCTTTACGATACAGGCTTACGTAACAGAATTTTAGGAAGATCTAAGCAATCAGGAAAGTGAAGCGAATATAAGACTAGTTAACACTTCCAACGATGAAAGGAAACTAGTTTCGAGACAGTTTCTGTAGCAGCCTATTTGTAGAAACGGTAAACTAAAGTCTGAAGTACTCTGGTTGTGTTTTTATGATCTTTATGGACTTAACTTCCGTGCAATTTCCATTGCATTTATTCTTCTGGTATGCAATTATTAATTTACTCAATCAATCAACTACCTTAATGCAGGTAATGGAATTGCATGCAGTGCAAGTTATTGATCTATTGAATTGTGTTACAGCCAAAATTTCCTTACGACATTATACATATAGTATAGTATAAAGTAAAAGTAGACTTAACCAATTGGAACTAGGCTACTGTAGAACCATATCAAAATTATAATTATATAGTAAGAAATCTCTTACAAAATGATTCCTAACGTCACTCGGACATCGTCCCTGAATGGCATAAGGTTTCAAATTGGTTGCCTGTACCTACCTATTAATACTATTGATAAATATTTTATACTGTGATTTTCAATTCGCTGTTCATAGGGCGGCAAATTTGACTTTAATACTCATATCGAATATTTCGAACCGCAAAAAACTCTGCTATTCTCCATACAATGTCTGAGATTTGAATATCGAATGTGGGAAAATCTCCCTTGACCTACTAAAGGTGGATTTACACCAAACGTACTATTGCTCATTCTTTCCCCACTCTACGAAATTCGTTCGCTACACAAAACGTAATTCGTAGAAGTACAAAATCAACATTTTATAGAGTGGGGGATAGAATGAGCATTCGCTAGTTTGGTGTAAATCCACCTTAAGGGGTTAACCATGTAAGTACAATGTCTCCGAGTTAGTTATCGTCAATGTCTCGTCTCATCCCACTGTTTCACTGGAGTGAGAACAAGCCTACCACAAACGACGAAAATTCAAAGCTTCCTGTCACTCAAATGAAGGAACAATTAGAGAGAGACGGAGACAGTTTTAAACAGAAAACTCGCATGAAACTCATACTAAAAATTATATAAAAAAAAACATAACCTGCGTCAAATATAATTTTTAGTATGGAGACAGTTGCTTCGAATATCCGATGTTTGCGGTAGCACCAGCTTAATTCCGGAGATGACTTGAGACTTGAATTATTTAAGAGCCGCTGCGACACAAGGGGCGAAGTTACGACATTCGTTTGGAAATTAAAAGTTTGAGACATTGTATTTTATGCAGGCTCAAATACTAACAAGGATGGATATAAAAGAATTACGTCCTGTCGTAAAATATTACAGTGTTTGTTTTTATGAAAAAGCTTAACGCAAGTCTTGGAAATGATTTTCATACTGTGATCATAACACATAATTGTGTGTCTATCATAATTATTGGATTATGCTGCATCCATGAAGAACCATTTTGTAAGCAATTCTGTAAAGTTGCACTTTTTGAAAATCACTTCGAAATTTCCAAGTCATTTTATGCCGACTATAGAAATGTTGTAGAGAGACATAGTAAAAATAAATTGTGACAAAGAGGATACAGATAAATGTTAATTTAAACCTCCAGAGACAAAGTCAGATAATATTATTATAACGGACTGGTTTAAAATGAAATTCTAAAGTCCTGCCGTTGCTACATCCTCTTTAAATGTGACACAAAATGACAGCTTCCAAATGTTAGTACAAGCCCGTGGTAATGATGACGTCTCTCCCTCGTTAGAACTCAAAAGACACAATTTAACTTACTTAGCGCTTTCTTGGCCGTCTCTTGCACAATATCTCTACTGCTGTGGTTTCGTGCCAAAAATTTTGAAATGTTTGTAGGCAGTAAATATATTTGATATTCTACTAGCGTTGGGAGGAACGTCGATCTGTGGCGTGTATAAAGTTTCGCTTTAATTTTCAAGAAAGCTAAATTACAGTTGACAGCGTTCAGTAATAGAGGATTTGGGACTTCAATCGTAACTTGAGTAACTAAATTCATATGATAGTCTTTTACAATTAAAAGCTTCTTTCAGCAATACCTAACACTATTTTTAATATGTATAGACTGTATTTTAGTCATATTTGAACAATAGTAGTCATCACAAAAGCAGACCAAATATTCTAGTTTTTTAGTTTTTGTTATACAGTGCCTCAAAAAATGACGATCCGTTAAAAAGTAGTACTTTCAGGATCTTAGTCCAATGAAGAAGAAATAGTCGACATTTTTTTCTATACTACTACATCACTACATGGATTTTTATTCCTGTCTTGTTCCTTACCAGAATATTTTAACGACAAATGGGTTTCAAACGATTAAACCTACGTCTAATTTTATCTTGACGGTTCGGGCATGACGAACCAGAATATTCTAACAACTATTTAGTTAAGTTTACCATCATCAGTAATTGTTGGCTACATTTCTCAGACTATTTATTTAATTAAAATACACCATAAACAAAAAGCAACCACCGTTGCGGTCCGCTCCCGTGTCTGCGGCAACACTGACTCCCCGCGGCTTAAGGAAGCCATCACTTAACTCACTTAAGTTCGCAATCTTGGCCACACACCTCGCCAGATGGCGTTATCTCGTGACGTCACCCCTGGCGTCCTGCCAGCCAGAAACAATGAAACGGAATTTAAAATAAGTATTCTCTTTCGCATATAGCGGGTTTTCGAGTGAGCAGAATTTTTGAAGTAATTTTGTGGAAAAAATTTTAGCTAATGTTCATGGATAAACCTATTTTGGGGTAGAAAATGAGAATTTAATGTTTAGCATCTTGATGTCTGTTTTCTGGATAATTTGAAGGCGTCTTTTCGTTGACCTACAAAGAATGGACTAAAATACTCTTAAACTTCATTCTAGGAGCCTGTGCCTGAATACTTAAACGATGAGCGACATTTTAGTTGGAAAATAACTTACTTTGGAAACCATTAGCATCTTTTATCATTTATTTTTTCTCGTTTCATTCGAGTAGTTGTTCGTATTCTTAATGCTTTTCAGTTCCATTACGAAATATGTTTTAAAACATAACTTTCTAATATTTTATGATGAATGATGAAGAAAGTCGTCTCAGAATGACATGTAATTAATTAATTCGAGAGATAATTCTGCAGAAAATCGAATAAAATTCAATTTTTTTTCACTTATGGTATTCGTACATAAATATACCTCAGCCAACTTGATAATCGAACATCAAAAATACAATCAACACAAAAGTATTGCCGGGATTGTGTTACTTCTTCATACATCTTTTCAAGCCTGTTATCCATTTAATTTGACATATTATAGTGATTTGAACTTTCATGATTATCACAAACGGGTTAGATATCAACAAACAAAGAAAGATGTCTGCCTGCGACTACGGGCGTAACGTCAGGCTCGCAACGTCAAGATAAAATTAAACGTAAGTTTACGCGATTAATTTGTCATGGTTTAATTTAAGTTGAAAACATTAATGCACATCTTTTCATACGTCATCGAATCAGTATTTAATCACACAGTAATCAAATTATTTTAATAACAATATTATTTTACAAAATTATAACATTGAAACTCATACTCATAGTACAACAAAAGCAAAAAACACCATTCAAAAACAAAGCAATCACAGACCGTTTTAGGCAATAAAACAAACTACGGTTTATATTAAAGCACTCGATTCAGACACTTCAGACAGTATTAAGTATACCTGGCATTCAAGTTTGTTTAGTAAACCGAGGTCACGAACCTAATAATCAAGCATTCAAACAACATCTTGAAGGTATACTTTCGTCCATATACCGGTAGTAAAACTTCAGCTCCAGTGTTAGCAAGGGTTATTTACTCGCACTTCCAACTTTGTTCGGGCATTAATCTTTCCCAACTATTTTTTGTTAGCAAAGACGCAACTATTGGTGGAAGTAATTACGGTAGTTTAGTAACCGGACGCCACGTTTCGGATCCAGAAGGACGTAAGAGCATTGATTGTGAAGGATTTGTACGACGTTTTGGTTGTTTCAAGTGGAGCTGGTGAGTTAGTGGGTAGAGCAGAGAGGTGTGCCGAGGCGGGGCTCCTAAGTTCGGAGTACGAGAAGGGAAAAGTGTTGTTGTTAGTGTTCATTGCATTTGCAAGTACTTCGTTATTTGGTGTGGCTTTTAAGATAAAAGTAATGGATCGCGCTGGTGATCTTAAAGTTATAAATGTCGTTGAACCATGAACACAAATGAAACCTTACCTTCTCATTGTTCATTGAAAAAATATATCACTTAACACATAGAATCACGGAAGACTAACACAAATAACACGATGATATTCTTTAGTAAAAATCACAGAATTAGATTAGATTGGCAAGAAGAAACAAGTTCATTCATCAGCCGAGCGTGTCAGATTTTGTACTGAAGTAGTTACTTGCCTATGATTATTAAATATGTCTCAATTTCTTTGTGTTGTTGCAATTAATATTATTTAAGGAGACATGATTAATGTTTTTGTTCACTTCAACTTACAAAATTTGACGCCCGAAAGCTGCAAGTTGAAATCCACTGAGTTCATTTGACACGCTAAGTAGATACGTTTGCTTGATCTATGGTATATATGACATCTGTGGTAAAAATACATCTAGTAAAAAAATTAAACCGATACAAACGCGGTGACAGTTATGAATCAAACGAAAGCATAAAGTAAAAGCAAAAGTGAAATGAAATGCTAAACATAGAAATCAAGGAAAAATAAAGAAAAAATTAGAAACACAAAGGCAAGTAAACATGAAAGAGATTAAAATTATTATGAACACAACACTGTCAGACCGAATGATCAACTCACTAAATGTACAAGTTATTATCAACTTTAAAGTAAGTTGCCGCCCAATTTAAGCCTAACAAAGCGCCTAAAGCAAAGTTCAAAGCATAAAACCGCACAGCCGAAAACGAGGCATTACTTCCAACTCACCTTGAGTTAAATTAAATTATTCAGTGCTCCTTTGAGTATTACAAACAATCCCGAACCCTAAGCATCTAGGCCGCGCTTGTACAGTTTAATTAATCAACAGCCTCACTTCATTATCCCTGCGGATCTCATTAACATCGATCCGGCGCCCAATCTCAAATAAGGAAAAGAATCAGGTTGCAGAATCCTTTATATTTGAGATTCCGGTCGCCAGCTCTGATACCCTCAACCAGACACCGACTCTGAAGCGAATAGTTTAAAGTCCGTTATTGACTGTCGCCGACATCAAAGCATCTATTTGCGGTAGCGGACGTCCGCCCGTCACTCGAGGGCGACACATTCGTCGAGCGTTTTAAAAAGCATATTCTACAACCGCGTAATTTTTCCTCGTAAACGTATAAATTCCGATTTAATGTTTTTATGGTGTCGTAAAAATTAATAACGCACTCGCGCGGCGACAGGTAATATGAATTTATTCGCGGCGCCCTAAAGTTTGCTGCTGAATGCCAACTCATTAAGTTTAAAATGGAAACTGTCACGAACGAATAGTTCCATCTTCTTAACTTGTTGTTCAGAACTTTGCTGGATAAACTCATTTTCTTAAGTTTAAACAGCAATCAGGATTTCTGACTAAGAATTTATATTGTATTGTTTAATGTAAATTTAAACAGATATTAACAGTTTCAAAACTGCTTGTAGACAAGGATGAAGAAATATTGTTAGCGAACATTATACGAAAACAATAGGTAACTTTTCGTCTTCGAAAGGTTTGCGAATGACAGAAACGCCAAGGCATCAGTCTTCTAGGAAATGACATAATAATAAATAGTACATTTAACAATATTATCCTTAAAAAAATAGATTGCTAACCTAACCTAGCGTGCTAGTCGTACATCTCAAAGGGGATATCCAGAAACTGAACAATAGCGCTAAAATAGCTCCCTAAGCGACCCGACTTCAAATACATAAGTAATGTAAGAATGCCGCGTGACAGGTGACACGCCATCGATTGTCGCTCTTCGTAGCTTTCTCTGTTGTTCTGCGTATCAAATTCTATTATGACACTTATATTGATTATGTTGGTTGAGGGTAATGTAACATGAATCAAGAAGTAGAAATAATCGAAAGCTTATCTTTAATCAATGAATTTATGGAAACTGTCGACATACGCAGCCATATCAAATAGAGAAAAATATTGCACTTTGTGAAGTATTTTGCCCAACAGTGAGACATTAAATAGGAGCAATATCTTCATAGTTCTCTTACATGATTTTTAACCGACTTCAAAAAAAGGAGGAGGTTCTCAATTCGACTGAATTTTTTTTTTGTTGTATGTATGTTACCTGATATCTCCGAGAATAGTGAACCTATTCTAAAATTTCTTTTTGTGATCAAACGTGTATTACCCCGAGATGGTCCCATTGGCACCAAGTTGGGGTCTGATGATGGGATCCTGGAGAAATCGAGGGATCTCTTCAAATGTTACAGGTACATGTATGGCGCTTTTGGTAATTTTCATTCATTTACAAGAATTTGCATTCATAAAGTAGGATTTGAGGAAACCAATGAGGGAAACAAATCGGGAATCTTGGAGAAACCGGTTGAAGTCGGTTTTTTTAATTTTTAATTTGGTGATTATTAAAACTTCTGTTGTTTCAATAACTAGTTGCCAAAATGTAATTTCATTTAATTTATTTATTTGGGCAACATACAACACATAATAAGGTATATAAACAAACATAGTTACCTCATAAGCCAAAACCGTTTCCACTTAGAATCTTAGGTATATATTTCAGGAATATGTGCAGTCGAAATGAAATAGCGAATATTTAATTAGTGGCCACTCTAGGAACTAAGCCCATATTTTTAGATTCGAACTGCGACATCGTAAATGGATATGTCCAGCTTCATGAATGACGCGTGATTTAGGAACGGCGTGTTTGAATAGCGAACAATGCCGCATGGAGATGTGGCTGCAGATTCAATGACTGGCAACGCTTTTGTTAAAATTTTTGACTGTTGTTTGCCACTTTGCGAATTTTTTGCTGGATAAATTAGTTGATTATTTATGTTATTTGAGTTGAACTTTTATAAAAATGAAAAATAAAGTACGATCCTTTGACTAAGTAGAACAGAAAAATGTACTTGCTTCACAGCAGGATCCATTAAATTATTTCAGTCACAGTTAAAGTGTATTTTAGTGAAATGTGATTGAAGTGACCTTTTTGTTTCAACACTGACGGCCGCTTTTTGAAATTTAAATAGACTATATTAATTGTAACTATCATAGACTAATAATATTCGCCAACAAAGCCACGAGAATAATTCTCAATCTCCAATCAGCCCGCAGCTCGGGTCGCCCGTCAGTTCATTAATCTGGATGCACTGAAATAGTCCTATTGTCTGCTGGACTGATTAAAATGAAGTTCTGTTTAAAACTCTTCGCTTGATCAGACGGCTCTGACAATGATGAATCCGTTTTTAGTTTCTTGAAATTATTTTGTGCAAGCGTTTGATAAATTCAAGTTAGGCGTGAAATTTTTGAAGAAATTTCTAATTTTGCTCAATGATTATAAAATACTTTTTACCCGCATTTTTAAGTAATGCACGTGTCGCAGATACCATAATTAGTATTTGAACTAAGTGTAAAAGACACATGTCTTAAAGTACAAAGGACTGTATGCTATATAAATTTCAACTGTGCACATATTACAATTCTTTAGCTAGATCCAGGAAAGACTGGGCTGCAAGAAATCGGATACATAGTTATGGGGTTCCATACTCGTAATGTTATTATTTTTGTGCGCAATATTCCAAATTCAAATTGATTAAGTAAAAGTAAAAGCCTCAACAAGTTTTGTAGAACATTGATTAGCTATGTAAGTGTAGTATTATGAACGGAATCACGGTATGGCAATGGGCAAGCTCAGGGCATTTGGCAAGTCATGCGGCATTCAGCCCAGGTCGCGGTGTCACGCGATGAATAACGCCTTCAAGTGGGACACTTCACAATTTATTAAAGGAGTGTAAGTTCTGTCAAATAAAGAAGGAAAATTTATTTAGCGTCCTGGCGAGTCATCTTTCCTGTCTTTGTTGTTCGTGTGACAATATTTATCTGTCTTTGATTTAGATTTGTTTTCTCCTTTTAAGATTGTAGCCTTTATAAATTTAGATGTTTTCGTATAAAACTGGATTTTCGTGATTCGTATGAACTAACAAAATAACTAAATTTTAAATACAAGCGAAGAAATAAGTATGTTTTATTTGTAACATCCCGATAACCTTGGGTTCATCCATACAACGCTCAGATATGCGACCATTTAAAAACAGCGTCACAGCAAAATCTTTCCGCGCCGCATCTGCACACAACACGTCCGTTTTATTTTACCCAAACTGCGGAATTTAAAGCCGTCATTTCGCAAACTTTCGTCGCATCAGCGTTGCGGCTCCAACTTTTAGTGAAATTATGTCCCTCGTCTGCGCGCGGAAAAAATAATTGCGCCATATTTCACAGGACGGGTCTACGCTTCATTACTATAATGGACGAAATAAAGCGAAGCCTTGACGAGCCATGTGTCTTGTCGGCGCCCATGTTGGCTTTACGTATTGCTGCGATTACATACTCCGGTCTTAAACGACTTACGGAAATGGTATGCCGTGGCTAATATTCGTCATTTACCAAACTCGCCTTTGATTTATGTGTACTCATGCCTATTATAACAAGTATGTATAATAGCGTATACGCCTACGAACGGTCGAATATGGAGACCTTGAACTCCCAGGTTGGTAAAAGCCCTTTGACATGAATGTTTGATATCTTAAAAGCTCAGACATTACAAACTTGGATATTAAAGGTATATTTCTGCCAAAAGCTAATTAACGTCCCTCGACAAGTGCTGTTGATCCTAAAGGACCAACAATTAAGTGACATGAACTTCAATTTAGTTATTAAAATAACTTTTACATCTGAATTCTCTGAGCATCTAATATTAAACAATTTATGATATTAGAGCATACATCATGCCCAAGAGCACTTTCGTGAGAGAATGGAAGAAATATGAAGAGTGACGGGTATTTTCTATTCTTTTTAGAGCATTTTTCACTATAATTCATATGTACTTCAAGTCGTATTTCATAATTTCATTGCTTTCAAGATATTATATTGTGATGAAAATGTATCTTGATGTAAATGCATATTGCATATGATGAGTATCACTAAATATTCATATAAATGTTTCATCTCCTAAATTTTCATGAAGAATATTGTATTTATGAAACATGGGAGAATTTGTGCGATCTTTAGTATTTTATCTAAATAGTTGTGAATACTATATGCAACAATAATTTACAGAGGTACCTCTGCGAATCTTTCTTGACTTTATGGACTTTAATTTCTAAGAAATTACCATTGAACCCGGCTTGCGTCACGAAACAGGTATCCTTGGGTTACTGCAATGGCTTACTGTCAGGAAAATAGTCCTCTTTTGTCTTCAATAATATTAAAAATATTTTTAGACTATCCACGTTTGTAAGTACAGAAATTGAATTTCTTCTTTCTTTTTGCAGTACCCCCACTGTGTACTTTTTTGTCCGTTCCCTCAAAGTTAAAAGCACGTTTATTCTTTACCCAATTTCCATGACACATGGTGAGGTTGCTGCCCTCTTCCCGTCCTTGGGCCCTCATTTCGCATGCGGCACCAACTACAGTATAAATTGCGCAAATGAAATTCATCCTAAACTTGCAGGAAAGGAATGAGCCCCAATTTTTTACTGTACGAGTCGTGGGCTGTGTCCAAAGGTTTTTATTGAAAACCTGAAAACACAAGTACTTGTCTATAGCCTATTGTATGGCATAATGACAAATGTATTGATTGTTTTTTTTATACCATGCCGGTGGCAAATAAGTATATGGCCCATCCGAAAAGCGGTCATCGTAGCCTATAGACGCCAGCACAACCCATTGTACAGGCGATAGAAAACACATAAGGAGGCGAAGCCTCTTTGAGTTAGGTATTTATTGTGCAATGCATTATAATTATGCAACCAAGTAGGTATTTATACGTAAAAGTTGTTCATTGATAAATTCATGTTTTATTATCATGTATCACTATTTTTGTAACACTTTATATGCCGCTTGAGAAATAACAATAAAAATACACAATAAGTGTCTGTGACCCATTTGTGACCTAACTCAGGTTTGACAGTGCGCCGTGACCTAAACTCCTTAAATAAATAATGCGAGAGAAAGTCCTGGGCTTGTAGTAAAACAAACTGCTCCCATGTATCCAGCACGTAACCTATAAACAATTCTTTGCCATTGGACGTACCGCATTGTTGGGCAGCCTTACTACTAGTTTTATTTATTGCTGTATAAACGCGCGATGTATCTCGCTTCGGGAAGTGGGTTGTTCTGGAAGTAGATTTATTAGTATACGGTAGTTAATTGTATTGGCTATGTTGTCGAATTTTTAAATAAGACCCGATGAGTTTCTTACCTGAAAAAAATGTAAGTCTTCTTCTCGGAAGTACAATTTGTGAAACACAAATCAAATTATTTCTTTATTTAATATTACTTCTTCTCCGATCAGTAGTGAAGGCATAAAGTTTTTAAAGGTTTCCTTTATTGAACAGTCAAGGGCAAAAATATGTATACACTTTTGGACCTTATTGTTATGGCATAAGATAAAAAGTGTATACATATTTATGCCCTTGACTGAACATATGAAAACATAATACAATCAAACCTGACCTGACACCAAGACTTATGTATACTCCATTTCAAATACCATGGCCCGATGGCACTTAAAACTTAACAATAGGGCTCATAATGTTTGTCTTTTGTTATCTAATTGGACCACTTCAAATCAGCACGTGCCGGTGAAATCTGCATGCAACTAAAGCGAGATTGAGACATTTAGGTACTTGAAAATAAAAATACAAACACATATATTATTAGTTATTAACGATATTTTTAAAAAAAATGTTTATATGCAAATTTATGTTATCATCGACCAACATGTAATCACAAAGGAAGTCAGAGATGAAAGCAGTGGACGTATTTCGGCTTATATGATGATAATGATGTATCTCAATTTAAACATTACAGTCGACTAGTAGAAAAAGCAAGTTACGCTATCGATTGCGCTAATCACACTGTTACCGCAGACTCGTAGTAAGGGTTCAGTAGGTTTGTGGAGGGGGGGAGGGGTAAAGGGGGAGGCTTCAGCTTCGGTGAACATGGATCCTTTTATTATTTAGAGCAGCAAATAATGCGGAACGCGAAACGGAACGTTATGGATGTCAGGGCAGTGTTAAGTGCCCGGGAAACGTACTGGGCAGAAGTAGATAAGCGGGTAAGGTTTTCAAAAATATCTACGCGTCAATGAAGAATAAATAATAGTAATCATCATCATGATTGCAGCTATAAAATTTGTATAACCGGCAATCTCTAAATGTGCCATTCTGCGAGACAGTCATTGCCTAGTGCAGGTGTCACCGATAATCGGTTTTTTTGGATAATTATTCGTCTCTTCAACAGTGTTCCATTACTATAATTTTGTTCAATCTTGTTTATATTAAGTCTCACTGTCACTGTTTCAATAAACTATTTATTTTTATTTTATATTATTATTATTATAAGACGTCACTGCTGAACAAAGGCCTCCCCTTTGGACCTCCACATACACCGGTTACAAGCCACCTGCATCCAGCGTCTCCTGGCGATCTTCATAAGATCGTCTGTTCATCTTGTGGATGGGCGTCCTATACCTACGAGAGGTATACGTCCAGCAGTGGGCTGGGAGAGGGCGACGTGACGTGACAAATGAAAAAGGTGAATTAAGAACCTTATTTTTTTGAAGTCGATTAATAACTTTGAAACCCGCCCAGGTAATAACTGAAAATAACAGTTATTTAAGGGATTGTAGACGCTCGAATGCCGCTGAATAAGCCTTGATTCCCTTCTCCGAAAATGAACAAAAGCCTAGATTTTTTGCCCCAGATTTATCCATTACCTTGTATTTTAATTACTTTGTGAAGCTTGGCATTCGACGGGGCATGCCCGCATTCATCAGAATTGGGGTATAAAAACAGTAAACTTTCGAACTTCAACAATCGTAATTCGAGCATCTGTATCTCTCGTTCCAATGAAGACATAATTGGTGTGACAAAGACATGGACTAAATTGTCGATTATCAATATTCGTGGTAGACCCTCAGTTTAAAAGAGATTGTGATGTGAATATAATTGCTTATCGGGATTTGGGTAGTGTAGTATTGAAGTAGTTTGAGTAGTTATATAGGAGTGTACGTTAAATATTTTAACATATGTCCGTTATATTTTAGCATGTTTCCGTAAGAAAAAAAAGAAAGAGGTTCTCAATTTATAATACCGTTTAAACCTGTATGGGTAACTTGGTAGATTTCATTACACAAAATGAACAAATGAAACAAATTATTCCATTTGGAAAGGGTGATTTATTGGTCTTACTAACAGAACACTACCATGACCTTATATACGATCGTAGAAAAAATTTAATACCGCGTTGTAGAAATTGACCGCAGGAAAAACAGCGCCATCTAGCGTTGAAGTGATACACTGATTCTCCATGTGCAATTTATTCAATAGGTAAAAATTGGAGACTTAAACTAAAAAGATACTTGAATATAATATCTAAGTAAGTTGTACACAAAATACGTTTTGTTTAAATTAAGTTTTGTCCTAATTAATTCCCTGAACTATGTACACATTTTTTGCAATCGGTTCCTTACATGTGTTTCTTATTACATAGACTT
>JALPQI010010703.1:0-42451 GCA_025490895.1 Thaumatotibia leucotreta
TGTTTAAGAGAGGACAAAAAAGTTGAGTGGCGTGGGTAACAATTTGAGGCGAAGCCGTAAATTTTTATTAAAGACGCCACGAGCATTTTTTGATTCAGTTAAACAATGTGGCATACAATACTTATTCTACGACTACACACTTATTTTCAAATAAAATTGTAAATTTGAGAAATGTTCTTAGTCAAATACAATTCTATTAATCGTCAAGGTCGGGCGTAAGACGTCAAAATTAAAAATAGAAAGCTCCTCTATGGTTTACTGTGTATCAGAAATGACATAAAAGTGCGAGAGTAGAAACTTTTTATATAAATTAAACGGTAACGTAATGGAAAAAAAACGTCGGACATAATTTTCTCCTATCAGATTCTAAATGGAATATCAATTTATTAAGAGTTTCAAACCTAAAAATAGATCTTCCTGTTTTTATTTTGTTTATTTATTTCAAAATATATTTTTTAAATATCTATGAAGATTAATAGGTACTGGATTTTTATATAAAATATAAAAGAATTTTTCAATAATTGTATTGCTACCTAATTGTTAAGTCAAATGCTCATTTAATTAAGAATGACAACGCTCGTGTAAACAGCCTCTCATTATGCACCATTCACATAAATAACTATTATAGACAAGTCGAAAACCCATCAAAACAAACAAATTTCTCCCTGTAACAATGAACAAGAAATGTAGGACAAATTATGAAATACTCAAGTCATGTAAACAAACCCTTTCTTTCAAGGGTCTTTGTTCGAGGGGTTGAAGTAAGCAATTATTATTATAATAACAATGTCTTATTGCCAAGTCCTGTAAGGAATTCCAAATAACAACTGACATTCCAATCAAATGTAAGTCTACAAATTAAACCAATCATAAGATTCATTACCTACATTGTTCCTTGGTCGCTCTTATGTATTTAAATATGTATATACGTATTTATTACATAATATTAAACCAATCATAAGTTTCATTACCTTGTTCCTTTGTTTAAATATGTATATATTGTATTTATTACATATATGCTTGTATGGTACCCACATCAAGACTTTCCCCCTTATTCATAAACGTCTGCTAACTTAACAAGCCGCTAATAATTGTTTGTCCCTTTCGGTCTTGACGATGTGTCCATAAGAGCAAAAAGGACAAACAATACTTAGCGGCTTGTTAAGTTAGCAGACGTTTATGAATAAGGGGGTAAGTCGATTGTGTAAGATGTCCCAAGATATTTATCTTCACTTCTTCACTTCATAAGCCTATGAAAGTCCACTGCTGGACGTAGGCCTCTCCTATTACCTATGCGTATAGACGCATTAGGAGGTAAATGCCCATAATCGCCACGCTGGGCAAGCGGATTGGCGATCACAGTAATGTGTCTACTATGATGACGCTGCTGCCCATCATCAATCTTTAATCAAGTTTGGTCAGTGACACTTCAATCCCTTAGTCGACTCTTACGACACCCGCAGGAGGAGATGGGGTGGTGACAAATGTATTCTTTCTGCCGTCACCACACGGCCGAGATATTTATAATTGTTATTTATTATTACTGTAGTTATTACTTATGAGGTTTACATTTGTCATATATTTATGAGAACGCATTTTTTATGTGTCCATAATATCCTAATTATTTTTTAACAAATTTCGAAGTGGCTGAATCGCAGATTTTCAGAGTCCGCTTTTAAAATTACCTCTCAATGTTAGATCAATACGACTACTAAATTAAATGACCCATCACGTCAATGTACAATCGCTAAATTCACACTTGTATCGTAATGTACTATAGAAGGTGAGACCCGCGATTTAGTCGCTACGCGCGACATGTTTTAGAGAGCCTAGGTCCCCATTATCAAGGCATCGACACCACGATCGCAACAACTTCATGCCGCGCTGTCACCTACTTACAGAGGCTGACGTAAAAGTAAACAGCGTAAAAACGCTTGTGGTCTAGCGGTAAAACGCACGGCTGCTACTCAGTGGTCGTGGGTTCGATCTCCGGCTCGCACCAATTAGTTTTTCAAAAACTTATGTACGAAATATCATTTGATATTCACAAGTACTTTACAGTGAAGGAAAAGATCGTGAAACCTGCATACACCTGCGAACAAATTCAAGGGTGTATGTGAACTCCCCAACAACGCTGGCCGTTGGGACCACGCAAAATAGGCGTTTGATGTAGAGTTGCGGAAAAAATGCCCAGAAAACAACAACAACAACAAAAGTAAACCTAAAAACTTGCATTATTTATCAATCGAGCACTTTCAGTGCACAATCTTGGTTTTATTACAAAATTAAAACCTTAAACCTTGAATTCCCGTACAGTTTTGGTTAAAATGATTGATATTTATTAGTATAAACGTACAAATATATCTGGGTACGTGTTTCACGATACGCGACAAAGACGTTAAGAGTCCGGTGTATTTTTTTACGAAATTGGTCATCTTTGTGATTCGAGTATTTAAATAACTAAAAATAGTCCTGCTAGCATGCCGATATACAGTGTGTTACCATGACCCAGGCTTTTACGAAAATGGGTAATAATACGCATTACTGGCAATCGTTTTCAAGTATTAAGAGTTGACAAATATTTAAATTAATTGTATAATTATTTTTATTTCGTTCGAACGATCAATGTAACGCGTGTACTGCTTAGTTGTCAAACGTTGCGAGTGGCTGCGATCTGTCATTGTCAAGTGCCAATTAACGATTTATTTTGAAGTACATTGCTTCTCAATTAACTTTTCTTAGAAAGTTAATTACTTTTAAAATTAGGATTTTTAAACAAATAATGCACATGGTTTGGCTAAGAATCTGCATCTCAATCCTCGGTTCAAATAAAAGCCTGCATCATGTTAACACACTGTATGTGTCAAAGACGTCAAATGCTATGGAAAGTAAGCCATATTTGTTTTTTTTTTAATTCAACTCACAAATGGTTTATAAATCCAAGTTCCCAGCGGCCTTACAGCGAAATATGAAATTCGTAAATTTCGAGGATTTTCTCTCTCACTCTAATGACGCCTTCGTTTGAGTGACAGAGAAAAATCTGCGAAATTTACGAATTTCGATTTTCGCGGTAGTAGGCCTGTTCTTCGAATTCCATGACAGCTTCAGAAAGGGCAAAAGTCGAACAATTTCACTTACCTATGTAAGTTAGAAGCCTCGGAATTTATTTACATAAGCAGGCTTTGTCTGGCTTTCTGCACATCTTTCAAACTTATTTAGCAAAAATGAGAAAATCTTTTAAGGTGTTATATAACACCTGGCGAAGATAATAAAATACGCTGTATTTTGCTTGTGAAATAGAAGCGATATAGATAACTTCTGCTGTTTTTACAGACCTTGATTATACAGGTGGTCTAATACGGTCGAAGCTCTTAACTGGGTTAGTTTAGGACATAATAAAATAAGTATATTTAGATAACCTTTACTTAAAATTAGAGCAACGAAATTATCTGTACGAAGTAATTTGGCGCGCAATGTAGAGCAACACACTCATACTAATCGCTCGTTGACAGCTAATTTCAAAAGCAGATGATATAACTGCCATATCCATATTAACAAATGTTCGTACCTACATTGCTGCACCGAAAACAACAAAATTCTGTGGGGTCATAATAAAGTGTAATTCAAAAAAATATATGTTTTTTAAAGTAAAGTTTAGTTTTAAATATGTAATTTTTACTTTTATGTAATTTAAGTTTCTTCATACTAATATTTTCATTTTATTATATTGTATTGTCTTTAATGATAATCAAAATAATTAGGTAATGTAAGCCATCAATTAACCAAGCGTGTCGACACACGGTCTTAAGAATATAAATCACTATTAAGGAGACACAGAGGGTCTTATGTCTCCTAAGACGTAAGGGTCCAATAATCGGGACCCTTGTACCGAAGGGTTTCCGGTATGAAATGAACTACGCTTTACGAAGGTTGTAGTAATACATTCTTACCATAAGTAGGTAAGAAGTCACAAGATATTTATAATATAAATATTTTTTTTTATATAAATCACATTTTATTAAAATTTTATAGCAATCGCCTACTGTTTTTAACAACATTTTATTAACTACGACATTTTTTTCAGCTGGTCTCATAGCATCGTTCTTCCTGCCTAATGCCGACGGAAGGAAGAAGACTTAATTTATTACGATTTTAAATCATAGGTTTTTCAATTCGAAGCTTTGAACAAGGAGCTTGCGTTGTACAATTTTTGCTCTCTGGTCCTGACCAGCTTGCTTGGCTAAGCATCCTGTGCTTAGCCAAGTTGCCAATCGCTAACGCTTAATCGTCAATCGTAAGTGAAAGGCAGCTAACTGTCTTTTGGACCAACATCGAAAGCGTACATGGAAAATTGACTTTTCCATACTATTAAATCTCTATTACTAATCACTCACTTGGTATGAGGGGTTAATTTTTTTAAAATATTTCGATGTTGGTCCCATACTGAAAGTTCATCGTAATGGTTGGTAAACTCGGTCGGTAGCGGGAAGGAACGTCGTCCCTTTCCACCCTGTATTGGTTACATACCAAAACATGTCTAAACATGTTAAGAAATTATATTGCAACTAAATAGCTACCCTATTTCAGGGTACGCACTCCAATTCTGTAAGTAGGGTTAAGAGGGCATTAGTTTTGAGAGGTTTATTTTCAGCATCGCTCCGTACTTAATCTGGTAAGCTGAAATGAAAAAATATGACCGGGAAAATTGAATTTATTTCATGTTACATTAATACCACAGAATTAGATTTGGATAGAAGAAACAAGTTCATTCATTTGTATGGCGGCCGAGCGTGTCAGATTTTGTACTGAATTTGTTACTTGCCTATGATTTTAAATATGTCTCAGGCCCTTGAGTATTCATATTTTTTTGTGTTGTTGCAATTAATATTACTTAAGGAGGCATTATTAATGTTTTTGTTCACTTCAACTTACAAAATTTGACGCCCGAAAGCTGCAAGCTGCGATTAAAGACGGAAAACTCAGTGGATTTCACTAAGTTCATTTGACACGCTAAGTAGGTACGTTTGCTTGTTTGTATACAGGGTTATTTTTTCACCAGTACAATAAATCAACATACGTAATATTAGTGCAAGTTACAGAATACTAACATTTTTTGTTACTACCCCTTTAGAACAAAAAAACTAAAATACCGATGTTTGAACTTATCCGCAAACCTAATTAGAAAATTGGACGCATTACGCATTATCAATGTACATAACTAGCAAAACACACGAACTGGCAACTGTTTGTTTACAACGTCATAGCACGTGGCATGACGGGTTGGAAAAACCCCACTGGGTATCAACTTATGATTATGACTTGGCAAAACAATCTTACTTGATCCCAAATCTTCCTTCATACTTGCACTACAAGTACACTACAAGACAGCACGGGCTTAGGACCGTAAAAACAAAGAATTTTTCTGTGTGTGAAGTTTGCCGAATGTTTTAAATTATGTCTGGGAAACGTGATAAAATTACAAAGTAGGACAGAAACTTTCTTCATTGAGGCGTATTTAAAAAATTGAAATCACCTTTATGCACAATGATTGGAATCAAAAAAATATACCTAAGTAATGGAGTCCATTTCTCGTACTAATTTATTAATTCACATACTTAAGCAAGTGCTCAAAATGTTGGCTGTGGTTATCTAAACACACTCTTGCCCGTTTTTGAATGTTTCCTTCGATATTTCCCAACACAAGTCTGTAGGTAGTTCTCACTTTTAAGTTCATCAAATGCACTTATTATTAGATTTTTTAAGTCTTTTAAATTTTGGGCCTACCCGCCGTTTCACTACACCTCACAAAAACAGTCACACGGGGTCAAATCTGTTGACCTGGCTGGCCATGGCTATAACACTGGCATTTTCCAGGCGGGGCACATTGTCCCCAATGAGAAAATAACTAGGTACGAACCATTTCGTACGAGCAATTTCCGACTGAAGGTAGTACGATGCGGCACGCGTGCACATACCTATGTCAAGCGCGGGACTGACCCTGACCTAGTCACCGAGATTAAGATAACTGCTATGTTGCCAACTCGTGCGCCGGCCAGCAGGTCGCTCACCCCTTTCCGCCGCCCTCTGCGTCCCGCACCCCGTTGACGTCTTGTCTTTAGTAAGCCCATCATTTTACATTTGCATGAAGGATAAATTAATAATAAATGAAAAAAAAATATGTCAATTTTATTTGATAAATGTAATCTATTATCGATACCAAATACGTGGGAAAATTTATTGTACCGGTGAAAAAATAACCCTGTATATGACATCTGTGATTAATACCTACGCACAGTTACCATCATTATCAGCGGCCAAGATCTCAAATATCTGAACATTTATTCTAAAGCCGCATTTCCACTTTATGTTCTGAGCAAGCATTCGCTTGTTCGTGGGCTGACGAACGAACATTTTGCTATGTGAAATCCTGTTTTCATCTGCCCAAGAATGAACGAATGCTTGCTCAGAACACTAAGTGGAAATGCGGCTCAACGCTACGAAATTAGGGCTTGCTCATATGTTTAGTTTATAAAGCGTCAAACGAATAAGTCTGCTGTGGCCGAGCATTTGTTGGAGTCCGGACCTAACCACTGGATTGAGCTCCATAACCCGAAAGTCCTCTCAACCGAGCGTATACATCATAGCCGAAAAGTACGTGAAGCTATTGAAATTAAGAAACATCGGAATTTTAATCAAAATGAGGGGCAAGGAATCTCGTCCGCGTGGAATCCCGTGATTTACAAATGTAAGCGTGGTGAAACATCCATTTTTAAGCCATTGGATGTTGCGAGTGTTGTGTGTATAGGCCTAGTGACAACCCTAGCCTAGAAGTGAATAGTCAAGATCAAGTGCGGGTAGTTCGAAAAACCTGCGCAGCTCGAAGGTGTTGATACATTCTCTCGCCAGTCTGTCTGCGACCACGGGTGTAACGTCATGCCCGAAACGTCAGGATATAATGAAACGTAAGTTTACGCGATTAAGACCCGTTTGTCTTTAAAATATGATGTTTATGAGTACTCTGGCCGCTCCGGTATATAATAAGGACATAAAACATTAACCACCTTATTCATAAACGTCTCCTAACTCGGCTCGGTTCCAGAGATAATTAACCTTTTTTCGGAAAAAGTTTTTCGACGTAACTCGTCATAAAAAGCTTCTTTTTGATTACAATTCTTCCACAATGTGTTCAAATATTACCACACCTTTTGCCTGACAATCAAAAATTAAGAATAGACTTGACGAAAAAAACCTGTCCCAAAAAAAACATTTCATTAATTATTGTTATGACAAAAAGTATTGGAAATGTTAAAAAGTACCTATTCAAAAAGTCAAAAAAGAAAAAAAATATTTTTTTTTGTGGAATTTGACGTTAGGTCTCATAATATTGTTTGTTTATAAGACCTAACGTCATGTCTAGAATGCATAGTTAAAATCTTTCCTCGCGAGCACCCTTTATTTAATGTTTAAAAAAGATATACCTGCACGAAAGTGTTTATTTTCTGTGATTTTTTTATTGTTTTTACATACATATTAAGGTAAAATATAGGTACCTATGTCAAAAACAAAACCTGCACGAACATCACATAAAATATTGTATTTATTATCTAAGTTACTTAGTTTATACGTTAAAATATCTCACAAGTACACTTTTATAGAAATAGAAATAGAAATTTTTATGGCTTAAACTTTTTTTTCCTAGCCTATATTTGTGTCCCACTGCTGGGCAAAGGCCTCTCGCCTGGATCTCTATGGCTCCCGATTTTGTGCTTCCTCCGGCCAGTTGTCTAGAAACGAGTCCATATCATCCCGCCATCTCCGCCTGGGCCTGTCACGTCCGCATCGCTGTACCGGCACCCACTTTGTGGCTATGCTAGTCGGTGGGCAAGTAAGCCGGTGATATAATATATGTATAAACAAACATTATCCAAAAGCAGTTCATTTTATATTCTTTCCAACGAATGTCATGGTTTATTTTCTTCTTTTTGATTTATTATTATAGCTTGTGTTTAAAAAAAATGTTTACCTTTAATATTTTTTTAACGATAAACTGATAATGGTACGGAACCATTCGCTCGTGAGTCCGACTCGCACTTGGCCGGTTTTTTTATGGTGAGAAAAGTAGAGTAAATACCTCGGGAAAGAAACTGTTTTTGTCTTGGGCGCTTGAATCCCTCACTGCACTCTGGACTCAGTATTAATTAAATCTATAGCTCCCTCGCTGCGTTCGGGAGTAAAACTGGAGTTCTTCGTTGCGTTCAGGATTCAATATCTCGCCCGTGACATAAAACAGTGCTTGGTGTATAATCTACTATTGTGACCTGCAGTGTTATTCACTCAGGAAACCGCCTTGCTGTCAGCGCTGTGTTAGCGCTGCGGCAGCGTCGAGCCTAAGAATGGTATTCACTAATGTACTTTAAACGACACTAGTGCTGGCGACGAATGCGGCGTAAGCTGGAACTACACTGCGTCGAGAGTTTGACATTTAATGTACGAACTTCGTATTCTCTAACGAAAAACAGCGACGAACTCGCCCACAACTTCGCTCACAGCCTCGATTCCTAATGTCAAATCAAACAGCTAGGATTTTAGACAAGGCTGTCTCGATGTCGAGCTCGTTGACGAACGCAGCGTCGAATGTGTGAATAAGAGAATAGCATAACTAATGTCAAATAGGTGTATCAGGATGCATGCGGTAGATGTGGCCAGCCCAGTCCCACGTTAGCCTAGCGGTTTTTTTGACGACGTCAACAATGCGTGGTTTGCAGCGCAGTGCGGTGTTCCGGATGCGGTCAGTCCTTTTAACACCTAGAATGTAAGATTAAGCCTTTAGCTAGTGTAAGATTTTGCATTCCATATTGTGGTAGAATGTACAGTCACACTATCGTACCTATAATACTTGTGATATTTACCCTCAACACCTGTATATTCTTGCAAAAGAAATGAATTTGAATTTGAATGCTGCGCTTTTTTCTGCACTTAAACTAATAATTAAAAAAATACAACTAAACTTATTCGGAAAAACAAAACCTTTCTGTTCATATTTTCGTACCCGAAAACGAGGTAACTTGATCTAACATTATAATACTAAGGTCGTAAAGCTCAAAGAAAGGTCACCTCATTTCATATGCATAACTTACCAAACCGTAAGCCAAGAGCTAAAACTGAATAGAGAATCAAAATGTAACAAGTAGTTTATCTTTGCAGCTACCCACCACTTACTTATATTCATACTCATTTATGCAATAATTATAATTTCATTACATTGAAATCTGAAAAAAGAAAAAATAACAATCGTTTATTGTTACGGTAACGTACACAATAATACAAAAGGTTTCAATTTCAATACATAAAGATTTACAATCGTTGAAATATTTATAAATAATTTTAGTATTTCAATATTTATCAAATGGGTTACTCACGTAATTTAAGTCGATAATTGCTCGACATATTTCGATCCATTAAGAGGATCCTCATCATGGATCGAAACATGTCGAGCAATTATCGACTTAAATTTCGTGAGTAACCCGTTTGATAAATATTTAAATGTGTTTGAGTCTCACGTTAGTTATAATTCTAATAAATTATCATAGTGACTAATGATCTAAAGGGTCTATTGCGACTGTTATGATGTGTTACCTCTCTGTCACACTTATGAATTCGTATGAAAGTATGATAGGGAGGTAACATGACGACTCTTTGTTTTATATACCAAATCAGTAAATACTCTGTCTTCAATACATTTCTGGTTAAAGACATTTATTTACTCAAAAGAAATATACATTTCACTTTAATGAGTAATTTTATGCAAATACAAAATGATAATTCGTGAGCGATTACAAGTTTTAAGTTATTCGTAACAAAACACAATTAAAAGTTAATACAAACGAAGGTTAAAGACGCACTATTACATATGTTCGCCATTCTTAGGTAATAAGTACACATACATTAGGCTAACAGACAATAAGTAGGTACAATTATAAACTTTGCGGTAGAAAATGAAAATAAAAAAAATAAACAGGTAGAATTGTATTTTGTACTGTCGCGAAGCAGCCCTATCAACGGTCAGTTGCTGCGCTAGAGATAAGACATTGCCATTGCAATCTATTAACCAGGGGCGTATTTAGGTAACGGGAATTAAATTCAAGGTGTGGGTTTTTAGTTTTTTTTTTAAAGTTTCTATATTTGTCACATCTTTAATATCTCTAGGAAGATCGTTGTACATACGCGCACCTCGGTATGTTATATTATTATTGCCGAAGTTTTTAGTTCGCGGGAACGATAATGATAAGTTATCTGCATTTCGGAGAGCTCTTTTGCCACTTTCTTTATTGGTTTTAAATGATATTTGACAGTGTATTTTTTTGTGTATAATGTTTTTTATTACTATGATAGTATTATAAAAAAGAAGTTGATAGATGCTCATGAGCTTAGTTTTGGAATATACTGTTTGAGTAGGCGTTAAGTAATCTAAATGAAAAAGTTTCTTTATTAATTTATTTTGAATTATTTGTATTTGTTTAAGATTAGTTTTGCAGGCGGTTCCCCAAATTTCAATAAGATAGTTTAAATGTGATTTAACTAGTGAATTATAAATATTGTATCGGACTTGAAGAGGAAAGCAATTGACAATATTTCGTATGGAAGCCAGTACAGAAGATAATTTAGATTTAATTTGGAAATATACCTCATGTGTATTTTTTACAGTGAATAAAATTAAAGAAAATATTCTAGTCTAGCACGCGAGTATTTTTAAGGGTTCCGTAGTAAACAAGGAATGTCCGTCTGTCCAAGTCCCGTCATGTCCGTCAGTTCGTCTGTCCGTCTGTCTGTCCGTAGCATAGCTCAGTGAGCGTTAGTATTAGAAATCTGCAGTTTTGTAAACATCACTTCACTTCGTACCTACTTCAAAATTGATCTGATTGATTGAGCGCCTGATCCACCAAAAGGTGGAACTTTTTGAAGAGCTGCGGAGAGCTGATTTAGACGCCAAGCGTGATGCGTTTAAGGCTAAACCTCCAGCAGCAATATTTTACAACTATGTGGACGGTGTCCTCACGTGTAGTAAATTAATCGTAATCTCAAACAAATCAAAACCGGTTTTCACGCCCAGGTTATAATCATGACGCACCTACAGCGCGCATCGCCGTAGCGCATTGCCGCAATTACCGAACAGGATGCTTAGCCAAGTTAACAATCGCTAACGCTTAGTAGCGTATCGTAGTTTTCCCTCTCTGTCACTCTTTCATATTAGTGCGACAAAGACAGTTAGCTGCCTTTCACTTACGATTGACGATTAAGCGTTAGCGATTGGCAACTTGGCTAAGCACCCGGTGTGATGAAAAAGTACCCATATAAAAGAAAATAGGAATGCTCTACGTATTTTACTTTCCGCCAGATGATCCGGGCAATTAACCCGAAAAACAGCGAGCGAGGGCAACAACGCATCTGCGATGCAGATTGCACTTTACGATGTAACGCTTGCAGGTGGATTCCTACTCTTTTATAATTGTTTATGATTTTTTTCATCACACTTGCTGTTTAAGCGCGCCATTGCTTACATGCATAGCGGGAGTAATAGAAAAGTGAGATTCCCCAGGGAGTCCTAGATGTGGCCGTACGTCATTTAATAATATTTTGTCTTAAAACTTATTTTTTTGTTGGCTAGTGTGATGAAAAACATTGTATGCATCACGGTCGGTAAGCGGAATACTAACTCGAGTCATTAAAAACCCTCCGCCTACGGCTTCGGAATTTTAACACTTTCGTTAGTAATTCCGAAGGTACTTACCTCCCTTGATGCACAATGTACTATTTTATTGTGAGAAACAAACGGTTATTTACATTAATGGTGGTAACGACCTACAGTTTCCTTAAATTATAGTTGCGCTAAGTAGGCACACAGAAAATAATCTGGTACTGAAGAGAATTAAACATGTACAGCGATATTTTCAATTCACTAACTCAATTGTTTTCAGAACATAATTATGGTGTTTTTTACGAACTAGTGCAAGAAATGGTTCATTTCTTGTCACGTCGAAATTTCGAAGGGTCTGTAGGTACTGAAAAACGTTTACGATACACGTGCCAAACCGAAATTTTCAATACAGTTGCTCAAAAAAAGTGTTTTTCTTGGCTGTTTTGCGTGCGCAAAGTTAGTTTTTGCGAACTAGTGCTTTTTTACTTTTCCAATCTTTTTGAATCAAGTTGTGTTCCATTTCACGACTACATACTAAAAAGTTTTTATTTATTTCGCTTTTTCAAGACGTAATAAAACTAAGAGCCTACTGCTAATGCCAAACGATTAAAAATATTGATATTTCATATTTTATTCTTGCTTCCTCATCATCATTTTTTTTTAAATCAGTACCGTTGTGTCACGCGCACGGACAGGTCGTGTCGACTCACTGTTTACGTACCGCACTGAGTGTTAGGTATCTATTACCGATAATCGAGCGCAGGTGGCCGCTTCGGCGTGCCTATCCTGTAGGTATTGTGTTGTGTTTTGTGCGTGATTAAATTATGGCGGATAGTAAACTTGACGGGGACGGCAACGATACATTAAATGAGAATATTAAATATGCAGACAGTGGACATGCAGACGGGATGGGTCAGGCCGACTTGTCACAACAGCAAGACCTAAATAAAGAGGAGTTGAATAAGGAAAGCGACGTAAATCCTCAAAATGTACGACCGATAAGTGACATGGATGATGGCAATAAAATGAGTGGGGATGAATATGGTACAAGCGATGAGGAGGAATTCTCGTTAGGGGGACAGCAAGGGTTTAAAAGGCAGAGAGAAGGAGGAGATTCAACGGAGAGTGAAGAACTTGATAAAATTGAAATTTGAAATTTTAAAAAAGCCGAGTGGCATAAGTATACATGTGCTTTACAGGAGCTTTTTACAGATTTTGTATTTACTGGAGACCATCAAAAGGATTATGACCAATTCATTAAAAATATTAATTTAGCAGCAGATAGATACATACCATATATTTCATTCAGTAATAGCCCGACTTCAACTTTTAAACCTAAACCTTATTGGAACCAGAAACTATCCGAATCCATAGCAAAACGTAGGCTGGCATTATCCAAGTTCCGTCGTAACCCTACCCCGGGGAATCTAGATACTTTAAAAGATAAAACAGCTAACGCGCATAACGAACTGAGTGTGGCTATAAAAAAGGGATGGCAAGATTTATGCTCCTCAGTTGATACCAATACTACAACAAGTGAGATGTGGAGACGAATGGCTTGGATGAAAGGCAGAAGAACTCCTAGGCAGTATATTGATCCAGCAAAGGCCGAAAAACTCCTACGCACTTTAACTCCAGATTACGCCGTCCCACCTACACCTTTAATGTCAGTTTACGAGTCACCAATTGACATAGATATCTCTGTACAGGAGTTAAATAAATGTATTAAATCTAAGGATACATCTCCTGGATGTGACGATATTTCGTATTCTATGGTTAAGCATCTGTCGGAGAATGGTAAAGCTGTTTTATTAAGACTGTACAATCGTTTTCTTGCAGAAGGATTTGTACCTAGGCAGTGGAAAGATATAAGAATTGTTCCTATTCTTAAGCCTGGGAGAGAATTGGATCAGATCTCATCGTTAAGACCCATTTCATTAATTTCTTGTATTTGTAAAATTTTTCATTTCATTATTAATTACAGAATCGAGTGGCTTTTGGAACGTAATAATACATTTTCGGAAAATACTATGGGATTTAGAAAATGTAAATCGAGCTTGGATAATCTTAGTGTAGTAGTATCTAGAATCCAGGTAGGTCTTTCGCAAGGCTTATCAACAATAGCATGCTTTTTGGATATTGATAACGCCTATAATAATGTTGAAAATACATCCCTTGTAGATGTGATGGACTCATTGAAAGTTGGGCGTAAAATATGCACTTATGTCTGGAACTTTTTAAAATATCGGAATCTCAAGATGCAATTAGATGATGTTACTATAGAAAGATCCACCAGTCGAGGATTAGCTCAGGGGGATCCATTATCACCTTTATTATTTAACATTGCTACCATGAATGTCTGCAAGACTCTAGAAAAAGAAACCAATTTATTATTTATAATTTATATTTCACGAACTATACCACAGGCTCAACGCCAAAGACCAATATATCAATCTTGGTCCATAGAGCTATTGCTTTGACATTATGTTGACATATTGTCAACATAATGTCAAAACTGAAATCTACGCGTGCGTAAAACTGAATTTCAGTTTAGATTTATTTTAAATTTATACAATGTATAATTTCAATTATTTTCATATTTTGAATTTTTTTTATGTTTGACGTGTGTTTTATTAATATGAAAGAACTTGATCTTTGAGTAACAGTTTTTGTATTTAACGTGGCGTCAAAACGGTTAAACATTCGTAACAAATCAAAATTGACAAAGTTCGTATCACCCCTTTTATTACCGTGATCACCTTCCACTAGATTCCGTTTCACATGAAAATTACCCGACGACTGACGAGCGAGACGCATCTGCGATGCAGATGTCACTTACCATTGTAGACAGACTCGTCTATAAGGTTTTAAATAGTACTGAATACTCCTCACTAGACTCTTCAAAAATAAAACAAAATACCGTAGAATTGGTAACTTGCTCAAACTAAATTAATTTTGGGTTATTGCTTTCATATAAATTGCAGCGGCCAAAATCGAATCGGAGAGAAAGATTTTTGTCCATTTGATGTCTTTCAATTTCATTGTGAATTAAAAAAACACAGTAGTAACAAAATGGTTTCCTATATGCGCTTATCATAACCAGAGATCGGATGGATTTGCGACATTCTTAGTGACTTACGTCATTTTGATGACATTTAGTATGAGATGTCGCACAATAATTCGATCTCTGATCATAACGTAACGGTCAAAAACGTTTTAAAAAATCATTTTCTCTTAAATAGACGGATTCCGGAAAAATTAATAAGATATTTTTACTTAAAATACAAATTCTGTCAGAAATTCGCTATTAACATTTTTCCCATCTACATTTTTCCGTATAGTTACAGGCACACAAAATCTGATGAGCTGTTTTATACGTCAAAGAAATGCTTTTTCCCCTCACTAGCTCGTAAAGTGCTCGTTTATCCTTTAATACGAACGTGTAAAAACGCATATTATTCACTTGTGTGGCAAAGTAATGACCTTGGTTTTGGAATAACAAAACGTAAAATGCTCATGGAAATTGTTCCATATTAATGATAATTAAATAATTTGTTTGAGAATTTAGTTTAAAATACAAACCTTTATATAATATGATGATTTTAACATATAAATCCTAAAATTCCATAAGTTACAATTGTTTTAGTGGATGATGATAAGATGACTAGATGCAATCACAAAACGCAGAAAATGTCAACGTCAACATTGTCAAAGAATATTATAGGTTATAATCTTTATTTACCGACTCGAACACGCATAAAAATAGTAAACTAAACAACTTTCAGGGTGTTCTGTTATAATTTTGTAAAAATAATGAATGAGAATGATTTAATAATGCATTGGCGTTGGTGTGCAACTACAGGAATGTGTTAAAATCGTGCTGCGTTTACTTTTTCGTGCTAAGTTTACTGCTACAAAATATTGCATTAAATACAAGATGCATTTGGAAAATTATCACTAACCCGATGATGATTGTAATGTGAACAAATAATTACCTTTTTTGAGTTTCCTCGCTATAGTGAGGGGAAAAGTTTTGTGTTATACACCGGTGCAAATGTATTTTACTTCTCGTATGTTAAAACACTCGCTGCTCAGGATTCTACTTTAGAACCACTCGCTTCGCTCGTGGTTCAACTATAGAATCCTTTCGCTTGCTCGTGTTTAAATTTCATACTCGCGGGTAAAATACAACTTTGCACCCTTGTATAACAAATAACTATTTTCGTAAACCGCTTTTTTAGGCGTAGTTAAAAATGTCCGCGGGCAACGAGTTTAACAAGTATGGTATTCGTTTCTTGAGTGAATTCACCTTTTATCAGTAGTCAGCCTCCGTAGCCTAGTTGGTAGTAACCCTGCCTACGAAGCTGTAGGTTTCGGGTTCGAATCCCGGCGAAGGCTTTATTTGTGTATTTATTTATCACAAATATTTGTTCCTTGGTCATGGTTGTCTATGTTTTGAAGTATCTATATGTATTTATCTATTATATTTATTATCGTTGCCTCTGGTACTCACATCACAAGCCTTAATTGAGCTTACCGTGGGACTAGGTCGATTTGTGTAAAGATGTCCAAAAAATATTTATTTATTTAAATTAAACCTCATCTGAAATTTAGTTGGCCACATTAGAAACAGCAGTTTACTTGAGGCAAACACATTACTTATTAAAAATATTTCCATTATCATACATAAAGTATCAAAATACGTAGAATTCACGCCAGCTAGGCACTGTAACGTCATCTATTGGCGTGGTAGTGCCTAGCTGACCGTGACATTCCACCTTAAAATGTCCGCGGGCAACGAGTTTAACAAGTACGGTATTCGTTTCTTGAGTGAATACACCTTTTATAATCAGTAAATGCTCGATCTAGTGGTAAAGATCTGTATTCAGTGAGACGCCAAGGGTGCGAAGACAGAGTGCAGTTGAATAATTTCGTATTTTTAATTAGCTCGCGCATTCATGAATAATTTCAGTT
Source organism: Thaumatotibia leucotreta (assembly GCA_025490895.1). Taxonomy (NCBI): domain Eukaryota; kingdom Metazoa; phylum Arthropoda; class Insecta; order Lepidoptera; family Tortricidae; genus Thaumatotibia; species Thaumatotibia leucotreta. The sequence goes on from JALPQI010010703.1 coordinate 16,670, forward strand.
GGAGCAAACAAATTAATGTTAAGGCTGACGAGTGAGTGAGGGTGAGTGAGGTGAACGCAGTAAGAATACATTTGTCACCACCCCAACTCCTGTCGTAAAAGTCGACTAAGGGATTGGAGTGTCACTGACCATTCTACAAGATTGATGATGGGCAGCAGCGTCATCATAGTGGACACTACTGTGATCGCCAATCCGCTTGCCCAGCGTGGCGATTATGGGCATTTACCTCCTAATGCGTATATACGCATAGTTAATAGGAGAGGCCTACGTTTATTTACCTTTGATACTTTTAAATACAGTGTGAGTTTTTATTCACTGGCCAAACTTTAATTCTGAGGTAATTTTGATGAACTTATACTAAGGAGCCGACATCGACAATCGATTCGAGAAAAAAAAACTGATGTTCCATACAGACCCTGAGATATTAGTAGGCGAAAATTTTAAATAAAAGTTTTTTTTTCTTTAATCGGTGGTCGGTCCCACAGTAAAAGATGGATATTTTTAAATAACTAATTGAATCAGGCGTTACTTTGTGAAAGTCCATATTAAAGGATGAACAATATTAATTAATTACATGCAAAAAATACGCAAGTAATTATAGCGGGTTATATTAATTGACTACACGTTCTGTATTGCGGAAGAGCAAATTAAAGTAATATTGTTCATCCTTCATTGATATTTTTTTCTCATTGGAATCGAAAAAGTTCGTGAATCTGAGTAGCTCTGAGTAAGTGATAACCCAAAATTAACCTATGAATACAAAATTATGAAAATGAACAAAAAAACATGCTCGCTTAGTTCCTAATACGTCCATCCATTGTATTCATAGTTAATAGGAAAAACCTACGTTCAGTAGTGAACTAAGATAGGCTGATCATGATAAATTAGACATTTTGACATTATCATTTCACACGATTCAAAAGTAATTTCAATAATTCTTGTTATATATTTTTATACTTTTCCCTTACATTTGTTATCATAAATCATAATGATTCTTTCTTTCAGCCCATTTGTTACATGAAATTGCTATTTTCCTTTACCGCTCTGCCTATCATCCCGTCACACGTTTCCTTCCTGTATTTCATATATGAATATATTATAATGTCATCATTAGGCTTTGTAAATTTTGGTTTGATTTCAAAAGATTATTAAATGATTTTAGAATTATAACTAATGCGAGACATAAACATATTAAAATTTTATCGAACCGGGTTACTCACGTATTTAAATCGATGATCGTACTACGCGTCGGGCTTTGGCCGGAGGTGCTCAGGACGAGGACCCTCTTAATGGGTCGATACATGTCGAGCAATCATCGACTTAAATAGGTACGTTAGTAACCCGGTTCGATAAAATTTTAATATTATAAAATGATCTTTGATTTCCTTTGTTGTGCTCTAAAATATCTGAGCACGCCTTTATTGCCATAACGATAGAGGTGTGTCCAGATATTTTTGAGGGTTCTGTTGTGGCATAATTATTTTAAGAATAATTCTATATGGCATACACTGTGTAATCATAATGGGCTTTCTCCAGAAACTGTGGTGGCATACTCAATTTTAACATATTTCGTTGTGGCAGATTTCGAGTTGTTCGTTATTATACGACTAGGTATAATTTCGATGCTTCTATTTATGATGAGGCATAATCTGGATGTGCATAATAAGTACCGGCATAGTTTGTTTTAGGAATAATTACAACCTCTCAATATAATCGAGGTAGTAGTAATATTCTGCGTTACTGAGCAGAGTGCTTTCTAACCTAACGTATCCGAGTCGGATCTGCCCCGGAAGGTTTTGTTCGCTCGCTTCGCTCGCTCACTGCAGAAATTTTTAGCCTCACAACAAATTCTGCCTGACGAAAAATGCAAGTTTCGAACATAATGCTATAAGGCAAAAAAAATATGCAAATCTAATTTCTGTCTTAAAACACTCGGTGTAAATAATAATATGCCAAGATAGTTTCGGGCAAAATACTGTTCGAAATATTGTTATTTTGCCAAGTGATGTTTCTGCCTTATTAAGATTATGCCAAAATGCCTGTTATGTCCTAAACGCTTCGGACAAAAAAAAATGCCAGATAGAGGGAACCCATTTTGAGCGCTCAGGACGCTACGATGTATCTGATGCTGACTGTACAGTACGAGTCGTCCTTGTTTATAAACCACTTGGGTTTATCTCTCTGTGCACAGGTGTGCAAATGTATTCCAACCTCATGCAAATATGAGAATCAAAAATGTATGTTAATATTTTGGCGGCGGTATAATAATTATGTGGTCTCAGTGAAAAGGGATACTTAAGGGGCAATTAAGAAGACTCATAATGTAAAAACGAAATAAGAAATGAGGAGATCCGTAGGCGAACTAAAGTTACTGATATAGCCCTCCGGATTAGCAAGCTGAAGTGGCTATGGGCAGGCCACATTGCACGCAGAGCAGATGGTCGATGGGGTCGAAAAGTGCTCGAGTGAAGACCACGGCTAGGCAAACGCAGCGTAGGACGTCCATCCTTTCCTTTATTTATTTATTTTCTTACGTTAAGTTTGTTATAAAAATGTCAATAAAAGTAAAATACAATACAATATACTCAAAAACAATACAAAATATAAGCAATTTATAAAAAGCCTAACCTAGGGTGCCGCCGTCAACGCAAACTGCCGGTGGTTAAGGTCGCAGAGAGAGGAACCGACGGACTATCCGCGCCGTGTCCAGGATTACCGCCTTCTGCATCTGACCCTTGATCCAGCCATCTAATAGTAGTATCTAGTAATTATTTTTATATTTACTATCGATATAAAACTAGGTACTACTAATATAGTTTTATTAGAATACATAATTATAATAAGTTCTTATGAACACTAAAGTTTCAATTGACATTCAGAAACAAAAACCAAAATCTGTTTTTCTGAAACGAGTTATGATTTATTAATAATCGAACCAATTTTGATGTACAACCAAAATTACAAATAAACTAACGATAGGCGTTAACAATTGACATTGCATCGCGGATAGTACAATACCGCGTTACTACCAAAGCAGATAGAGTTAAAATATCAAACAATTGACACTCAAATTGACCATAATTGAATTTATTAGTTGCGCGGTATTGCACTATGCCCGACGATTTGTCATTTAAACTACGCCCTTGGGCCTTGTTGTATAGTGCCATAAAGGGTAAAGGGCAAAGATATAGTGGTAAAGGGTTAATCACAGCAATGCTAAACTTTGTAAGTGCTAAACAAGAAACTCACATTATCTTCATAATTTGGCCCTTGGTCAGTTCTGACTTGTATTATGATTAATCACTTATGTCATAAGTCGCATTACATAGGTCTGTATAAATCACCAAGAATTGTTTAAATCCCGTCTATGGAATTCGTTGGTTACACAAAACGTTATTCGTAGAAATTCGTTGATTTTGTAGAGTGGGGGATAGAATGAGCATTCGCTCGTTTGGTGTAAACCCACCTTTAGATGTCATTCAAAGGAAAAATAGGTACCGATATGTTTACCAACTCGGCCACTCCAGGCCACGAAAACTGAGGATATGTGGGTTCAAATCCCACCTCCGGGGTTGGTAAATTGATCTTGGGTAAGCCGCCATATTTAATTTGTAATCGCGCTTCTTAGCTAGTCATGTACTGTTATCAGAACTCAGAACGTGTGCAAATTTCATCATCAATCAAATGAAAGAATGGTAATGACACTTCAATCCCTTAGTCGACTATTACGACACCTGCCGGAAGAGTTGGGGTGGTGATAAATGTAGTTTTGCTGCCGTCACCAAACGGCAACACAATTCAACCTAATACCTCTTTCGATAGTCTTACAACTTAGTCTACCTTATCCCACTCACCTAATGAAGGTAAGACCGTAATGAAACTAAATTGCGAACCAAACGACTTCGCTACAATTATGTAAAGAGGCTTCGATCATGCCCCTCCCCCCTCTTAACTCTCGAAACCCCCTTTAGGTACTTAAGTTGTACCGATAGTGCGAGAGACGGGAGTTAGTTTGTGAAGTTATTGGATATGCTGAGGGAAATAATATGTTATTTAGTAACGAATTTCAATGTTTTTAAAACGGGAGGATTGTTTTGATTTTAAAAGTAAGGAAAGATGCTTTTTTACAAGGTTTTATAAATAAGACATAACCAAAACACATGCATTTTTGGGTTTAAATAAGCCCATTCCTTAATGGACCACCTATAAATTATAGACTACATTCACGTTGGCAGAATTCAAGTATAGTTGGCATAATTTTGCATAAAACCAGCGTGACTCAGGTAACCGTAACCATGACAATATATAACAGACAAAAGAGTTCATTCACCCAAAACACGTGTTTTTGTGAGTAACACGGCATCTACAGCACTGGTTTGTGTTTATGTTTGTTTACTATACAGCAGAGTTGGGCAAAAAGTAATCTCATTATTTCTGTAAATTAAATTAAATCTAGATAAATCTAGATTCTAGGTAGGAGGCTCATAATTGCCATGCTGGGACACATTTAACTGCGATCGCAGTTAAATGTGTCCACTATGATGTCGCTGCTGCCCATCATCAATCTTCTATCAAAGAAATGTCAGTGACACTTCGATCCCTTAGTAGGCTCTTGCGACACCCGCATCAAGAGTTGGGATAGTGATGTACTCTTACTGCCGTCACCACACGACGTAAAATCATCGAGTAATAAAACTCGTAATCGTCTCCTAGCCTACACAGGCAATCATGTTCGTTGTCCGAATGCCATTGCTCTGCGCTCAATTTGCGTTCGCAATAGATTTCGACAGGAAATTCAGTTTTAGTGCCACATGAATACTAGAGACCTAAAGGTTGTCTGGAAGAGATCGCTTCTTAGCGATAAGACCGCCTGTTGTCTACCTCTAGTTAAGTTGCTATTTTCTCTGTAATTGTTTTCATTTATTGTGGTGTGCAATAAAGAGTATTTTATTGTAAACAGAGGGGCCAAAAACTAAAGACATACCCTTAGCTAGTGTGATTTTTGAAATTTCATTTACTAGGTCCACTATGATGACGCTGCTGTCAATTAATCTTTTATCAAATAATGGTCAGTGACACTTCAATCCCTTAGTCGACTCTTACGACAACACCCGCAGGAGGAGTTGGGGTGGTGACAAATGTATTTTTACTGCCGTCACCACACGGCCAAATATGTTTACGTTAATACTAATAAATATCAGGAAATGTGTCAATTGATATGAATTAAACAAAAGCATAACGAACCAAACCGAAAAAAAGGTTTAGTTTCAAACTGGTGTGAAAATTTAATCAGTATCAGACCCGCGCTTGTTACCCTTTCTGCACAGCACAGCTCTGGGTTATGTATTTTTCATCACACTTGCTTTCTAAGTGCGCAATTGCTTGCATGCATCGCGGGAGTTATAGAAAAGTGAAATTCCATAGGGAGCTACAGAAATGTTAGTACGTCATTTAATAATATTTTGTCATAAAGCGTAATTATTTGTCTGCAAGTGTGATGAAAAACATTGTATGCATCACGGTCGGTAAGCGGAATAGAAACTCGATTCATTATAAGCCTTCTTCTAGATTCTTCTAACACTCTCGTTAGTAATACCGTACTTACCTCCCTAGATGCACAATGTAGCTTCCACGCCTGTACGTAATCTGCCCTTTTGTCTAACATTTCAGGCCCGAATTATTTTTAGACTTTTGCGTGTCAGATACAGACCTCGCTAGCAAATAGCGATGTCATTTGAAAAGGGAAGTAACATAATATTCTCTTTGTCCTTTAGGAAATATAATATATTTGTAGAAATAATAATGTTATTATGTAATATACTGACGTAGGTGGATATCAACTTATTTCTGTCTGTTATTGCCATTACGGTCGCCTGAGTCACGCTGGTTTTATGCATTATTATGCTACTTAAATTATGCAAACATGTAGTATACATATGTTTGTAAGTGGCCCATTAACGAAAGGGCGTATTAACACCAGATAAATGTATGTTTGCATAGTTTAGGTCGCATAATTTTGCATAAACCTAGCGTGACTCAGGAGACCGTTACCATGGCAATACAAACAGAAAAAAGTTGATTCACCCTGGTGAGATGTAAGGTAGTTTGATTTAATTTCTAATTTAGTATAACGATGCAAATGCAAAAAGTGTAGTTCGAATTTTATCTCTCTTTCTCGACTTATTTAGACGAAAATGTTGACATCGAATTGCCCTCATAGGGCAATAAGTGGAGTACTTAGCATTTATATAACACCTGTTTGTAACACCACCCACTTTTAAACAAATAAACTTTTGACTTTGACTTTGAATCGTCACGAGTTAAAACTACCGAGTCATATTACCAAATGTTCCGGTTACTTGTTTGCGACCACAGTGACACAAAATCGTTGCCATGGCAACGCAATATCACGTATTAGCGCAAGCAGTCGTGCCGGAAGGACTTACTTGATTGAAGATCGCCACAGAAAAATAAAAACAGTACGAATAAGTTTCAGGTAGGTATAAGAAACGATAGCAAGAAAAAATACACAGACTTGCTCTGGTGATTGACGTCATTAGTTAGGTCAAACTTTTTCATATTCTTCTAGATATTCGTCATTCTAGCAGTCAGCCTACTTCTCCTTCTTTGTCCAATCTAAGTAAGTCCTTGATTTTCCCCAAGAAAGCCACTGGCTGTCCCATCGCTCTAACGCTCTCTTGCTTGAAATCACTGCCTGAATTCTGGTATCAAAAAACGCCCTCGTAACGTAATTTTCACGACATTGTCTTAAGATTAAATGACCGTACCATTGTAGTGACTTTGCATTGCAGCAATGGTTCCTGATTCCAATCAATAAATTAAGTTATAATTGTATTCATCATCATCATCAGCCTATGATAGTCTACTGCTAGACGTAGGCCTCTCCTATTAACTATGCATATAGATGCATTAGAAGGTAAATGCCCGTAATCGCCGCGCTAGGTAAGCGGATTGGCGATCGCACTAATGTGTCCACTATGATGACGCTGCTGCCCATCATCAATATTTTGCCAAATAATGGTCAGTGTCACTTCAATCTCTTACTCGACTCTTACGACACCTGAAGGAGGAGTTGGGGTGGTGACAAATGTATTCTTACTGCCGTCACCACACGGCCACTGCCGTCACCTCACGGCCCATAGCTGTATTGAATAAAATAAAAAATGTTCAGCAGCCCTACTGCAAACTACGGAAATCACAAACTTCGGGTACTTGTCTCTATCGCTTCAACGAAGGCGTCATTAAGAGAGACAGAGACAAATCCTCGAAATGTAAGAGCTTCGGTGTTCGCGGCAAGGTGCATTTAGACCAATCGAGTATTCGCTCTATCTCCCACTCTACGAAATTCGTTCGTTCACAAAACGTGATGCGTCAAAATTCGTTGATTTCGTAGAGTGGACAATAGAATGAGCGAATGTTCGTTTGGTTTAAATCCACCTGTAGCAAGCCTGATTTTTTTTTTAAGTCTATTGCCTTACTGTTTACAATTTACTACGTGACATAATTACTTTTCATAGACGTGTCGTAAACAAAAATAGATTGACAATTTGGGCCCGAGTAAGTGGCAGTTAATTAACGTTGTAAAGAGCCTGATTACCAATTAAAAGAAGGACGTTTTGTATGGTCGAGGCTTTATTTATATAGGACTAAGCTGGGACGTGATAGAACCTCCATGTGAATTTTTCAACCGACTTCAAAAAAAGGAAGAGATTATCAATTGATAATCAAAACTCACTATAAAAACTGTCACTACTCGAATGTCATTATTGAATCAGAGCTTTATTTCAAGTAGGTATTTGTTACTTAGTAAGTTTTGCTTGTCAACCGACAAGATTCTCATTTCGACTTTTTTAGGGTTCCGTAGCCAAAATGGCAAAAAACGGAACCCTTATAGATTCTTCATGTCCGTCTGTCCGTCCGTCTGTCCGTCTGTCACAGCCGATTTACTTAGAAACTGTAAATGCTACAGTAACGAAATTTGGTAAGGATGGGATGGGGAACTGAGGGATGGAACAAAAATTTTTAGTTGCATATAAGCGTGTAGGGTATTAATAGAAAGATCTTTGAAAATGATATGAAGGTTTATACATCTTATTTTTATTTAAGCAAATCGTTTTCGAGATATCAGCTCTCAAAGTCTGCAAAATGTGTGTCCCCCTCTAATTTTTAAACTACGCGATATAAAATTCTAAAAAAATATATGTTATGCACATAAATAAACTCTGTCAACGATTTTTGGTTTGATTATCTCCTATAGTTTTTGAGGTAGGTTGATTTAAGTGGTTTTTTTTTAAAATAATGCATTGATAATGGTACGCCGGTTTTTTTTTTATGATTACTTTTTAATTTGAAAAGCATGCCGATTGGTCTAATTTAATTAAGTCCAGTTTTGTAAATGGCATCCATGAGAAAACCATATAAGTCATAAAGGGCCTGGCCGGACTGCCATGGTAAAATCGCCCCTGACAAAATGTGAAATATTGATATGCAGGATTATTCGTATTGTTACTACATGTACTACTACTGGATATTATGCCTCAAACTATTTCCGTTTACGAAAAAAAATAAAAAAATAAATTTTGTTTTTTATTTTTTTCTTTAAAACCACGTATCCGATTGACTTGTTCTTTGGATATTTTATAGATATATTAAGGATACATCAAATAAAAAAAATTGACTTCGTAACTTTTTGTTAAGCATTTTTTTTTTTTATTTACGTTTTAAATATTTTTTTTTTACTACATACGAGTTAGCGACACCTACTATATTTTCATATAATATTCGCAATTTTATACTCTATTACATATATTTTTATTAAAAATATTACTTTGGATCAACAACTTGAAAAAAAATTTTTTCATATACTTAGTGAACAAAATTAACCTTAGTATTGTTTAACGGGAAGTGGCCCTGCTAGCCTAAATACCATGGTCGCTCTTGTTACAGAGGCTGTCACGCTCCCACCAGTACGCGAGTGCGAACGTGACAGCCTCTGTGACAAGTGCGACCATGGTAGGCCCTCTGTTTTCCCAATTGAAACTAATTATTATTGAAAAAAAATAAGTGTTATTTTATTTCTCGCACTTGTGGGAAAATTGAAGCAGTCATATTATAGCTAAAAACTGAGTTCAGTTTTAAGGCACGTTTAAATAGAATCTGCTCATTTAACAATTACAAGTATGTATGTTATTTTATATTCTCTTTTTTTTTTCAAGTAGGGTATAGTATCAGTTTGAGCCAAAAGAATACTTAAGTATACCTCCATATACTTAGTAGTTTTGTTTCTATTTAATAAGATTATGATTTGATTTGTATTAACAGTGGTGTGGTAAATCTTTTAACGAATCAGCCCTAAACTCTGTTAAAAGTTAATGTATATTTATCGAACTTAAGCATAGTTTTAGCCAAGCTATCTTTTATTTTAGTAGCCGGGTACACACAGAGCGAGGCAGGCCGCGAGGCAAATGTGCTACGTAGATGTGCCTCGGCCGAGGCAGGTTGCTCAGACGAGCAAAGAGCACGCACTGCCTCGGCTGTGGCACGTCTACATAGCACATATTCCGCGAGAGAAAATTGCCTCGCGGCGTGCCTCACTCTGTGTGTACCCGGCTACTAAAATAAAAGATAGCTTGGCTAAAACTATGCTTAAGTTCGATAAATATACATTAACTTTTAACAGAGTTTAGAGCTGATTCGTTAAAAGATTTACCACACTGTTAATACAAATCAAGTCATAATCTTATTAAAAAGAAACAAAACTACTAAGTATATGGAGGTATACTTAAGTATTCTTTTGGCTCAAACTGATACTCTACCCTATTTAAACGTGCCTTAAAACTGAACTCAGTTTTTAGCTATAATAATTATGACAGCTTCAATTTCCCACTAGTGCGAGAAATAAAATAAAACTTATTTTTTTAAATAATAATTAGTTTCAATTGGGAAAACAGAGGGCCTACCATGGTCGCACTTGTCACAGAGGCTGTCACGTTCGCACTCGCGTACTGGTGGGAGCGTGACAGCCTCTGTGACAAGAGCGACCATGGTAGGTTAGCAGGGCCACTTCCCGTTAAACAATACTAAGGTTAATTTTGTTCACTATGTATATGAAAAAATTTTTTTTCAAGTTGTTGATCCAAAGTAATATTTTTAATAAAAATATATGTAATAGAGTATAAAATTGCGAATATTATATGAAAATATAGTAGGTGTCGCTAACTCGTATGTAGTAAAAAAAAAAATTTAAAATATAAATTTAAAAAAAATTATGCTTAACAAAAAGTCAGGAAGTCAATTTTTTTTTATTTGATGTATCCTTAATATATCTATAAAATATCCAAATAACAAGTCAATCGGATACGTGGTTTTAAAGAAAAAAAAAAAACAAAATTTCTTTTTTTTAATTTTTTTCGTAAACGGAAATAGTTTGAGCCATAATATCCAGTAGTAGTACATGTAGTAACAATACGAATAATCCTGCATATCAATATTTCATATTTTGCCAGGGGCAATTTTACCATGGCAGTCCGGCCAGGCCCTTTACATTAAGCATTATGCACGACAAAATGGACGAATAATTCACGCCAACCGATTTCGATCATTCTTTTTTAACCGACATCAAAACAAGCTGACATGGTCCCGTTGGCACCAAGTCGCGGGGTATCATCATCATCATCATCATCAGCCTATGATAGTCCACTGCTGGACGTAGGCCTCTCCTTATATTAACTGTGCGTATAAACGCATTAGGAAGTAAAGCCCATAATCGCCACGCTGGGCAAGCGGATTGGCGATCGCAGTAATGTGTCCACTATGATGACGCTGCTGCCCATCATCAATCTTTTATCAAATAATGGCCAGTGACACTTCAATCCCTTAGTCGACTCTTACGACACCCGCAGGAGGAGTTGGGGTGGTGACAAATGCATTCTTTCTGCAGTCACCACACGGCCAATTTTTTAGAAAACCATATAAATTATAAATATTAGATGTCATATAATGTCCGAGGTGGGGACACCCTACCTACCCTATAACTTACGTAAGAACTTACAGGTGTACGAGCTCTCTTACAACAGTTTAAAAGGCAAGCTTTTCTTCATCATCATCATCATCATCAGCCTATGATAGTCCACTGCTGGACGTAGGCCTCTCCTATTAACTATGCGAATAGACGCATTTGGAGGGAAATGCCCATAATCGCCACGCTGGGCAAGCGGATTGGCGATCGCAGTAAAGTGTGCACTATGATGACGCTGCTGCCCATCAAGATTTTCTTAACCCTTTCTAACTCCGCCCGGGCGTTCAGAAAAGCTTTCACAGGAATTTTTAATTTGCATTTTGCTAAAGACAGGGTTAATAAAACGACTTTTAAAAACGGAATGTTATACTTTAAAACATCACAATTCTTGCATAGAAAGTTCAAACACTACCTTATTTTATACGTTAAATAATTTTTGGAGCAGCGTACTACAGGCCAGAGAATACAGATATCGGATTTTATAGATGTTATACAATTATAGATTCCTGTAATAACCTCGTAAGGCCCAATGTACATTACAATGTACACTCCACTTCAATGAACTTTAAACCTAAACTTAATAGTCGCATTTTCTTTAAATTGTTTCTTCATCGCATTGTCTTCTAAAAGGCTCAAAATATGATTTAAAGAAAATAGTATGGTGGGCCTAACGAGGTTAAATATAATATTTTTAGGTAATAGAAATAAAGGTCAACAAACAATTTGTACGTTTTCGGGTAGTTATAAAATTTATGGATTAACCAACCAAATACAAATCCACCTGGGTGCTTAGACAAGTTGCCAATCGCTAACGCTTAATCGTCAATCGTAAGCGAAAGGCAGCTAACTGTCTTTGTCGCACTAATATGAAAGAGTGACAGAAAGGGAAAACTACGACACGCTACTAAGCGCTAGCGATTGGCAACTTGGCTAAGTATCCTGGAATTGTCACTGACCGAGCTGACTTTAACCTACTTTATTTGAAATTATCATGTTTCCCACTACCCTCAACTGGCTTTAGTGACTATTTGAGGGTAGGTTTCGTTTACATTTATTTAAATATCTAAAAGTACAGAATATAGACTAGTCAATTATGTCGTGTAAATGAAACATATGTTTCTGTTAGTGTTTAATACATGGTGTAATAAAACAAACCTAAATAACTTTAACAGTGTATTCCTAAGTTAAGAAGTAAATAATGTTACAGGACTCCAGGTCGAAACTTGACTTTTATGACTTTATTATACACAGCAAAAAAAAATGTATTGAAATGCCCGAAAAAATCATATTTCGACATGGGTTCATATAACATTATTTGTTTCTTACGATCTCAGAAAAAACGCTGTTTAAGTGATTCGGGTTCCTCATGTTACACCATGTATTAAGTATAAATTACTGAATATCCTTTTCTAATTTTGTCAATGGAGCGAACTTTCTTAATCTCATACGCAAATGTGTCAGAGTCAGAACTTCCATTGGCTTATTACATTTGAACTCTGACAAAGACATATTTAAACGCGTATTACTGAATTTAGATCATCTATTAATGTATAACTAAATGAACATATATCGCTGTCTCAATATTACAATATTTATTATTTTTGTGAAAATTTAATTTGGATTTAAGTGTCAATGTGTAAATATTGTTGATATTGCATTTAATATTAAAATTTATACCTAAACATACTACCTGAAACTACTAACTAAAAAATAATTAATATAACAATTTGAGTTGTTTCCCAATTTGAAGGTAAAATATAACTTTGGAATATTAAGGTGGCAATGCCTCCCGTAGTGTGGACCAAAAATAGCTTCCCAGCTATTAACCGGTTTTTCAATACTTTCCCGAACCGGTTTGCATGCCCTATGTCTGTCATGAATATTTGACCTAAATTGAGTGACCTGTGTTGTACAATAACTCTTTATTAACCCTTTTTACGCGACCGGTAGCGGTTGTTTTATAGATATCATTGAATTTGGGTTCACGATATGGAAATTTACACAAAAATATTAGGTACTTTTTGTACTATGGAATTTTGACATTACTAACTGCCAGTAAGCGTTATTCTTCGTAAAAGTTTTGTGAAATCGAGCCTTAAAGAGTTTTGATTGTTAACCAACGATATACAGGATGTTTTAATCTATTTGCGCTCAATTTAAGGGAACGTTGTTTAGGTTAAGTATAAATAATCTCTCTAAGAAACTAATGTCTGAACTAGCTATTGCAACGTTTATTATTCCTTAGTGTTACTTATTTGATATGTGCCGTCAATTTAAGTTATTCTTAAGGTTCTCTCACACTTACCATTTCATTTATTATGTATAAAAATGTTTTTTTTTTCTAATTTAACATATTATAAGCTGATATACCAGGCAACTTATATTAATGCTCTAAGTAACCTGTCCAATTGAATGCAAATAAACACGAACACCCTGTATAGGTATTAAAATAGTCACGTCTAATAATATGTATACATTTCGGAACGTATGTCAAAGGCGTAAGGATCAAAATCGTATACATATTATTAGAGCCGACCGTACCTACTCAACAGAGTTGCTTCGTATTTAGAGATACATTTTTTAATAATATTTACGATATACATATTATACCAGTAACGTTTAGTTACCTTTGAAGTAAACAACACCATGTTCATTTACAAAAAAAAATCATTAATCTCGTATTAAAAAATATGTTTTGTACCCCACAGTCACAACAAAACCTCAATTTACATCTTTCAAGTTTTTGACATCCTCATTTTAAGTCGCAAGTTTAGCGAGACGAAAATAAATCCCTACAAATTCATTTGGACAGGTGAATTCAAAACAAGTTAGAAAATTGGGTTTAAAGGACATCTGAGTTTAATTTGTTTGGTAAGGGAACGATTTTAATAAAGAGAATATATTATGTATAATATGACTTTTTTGTGATTTGACAAAAATATCCGAATTTATTGATTCACAAAAAAATACTTCTAAATTCATAAACACGCTGACACCAAATAACAGAGCAATATTCAGACACTTCCGTGGAAATAGGTACTTGCAATGTGAACTGTTTAAAACACTGCTTTGATTTTTCGATATCTTTTCACTGTTATGTAAAATCGTACAATTATAAACACTACTTACGCGTATAATTACTAGCATCCATAGTCATAAATATTGTGCTTAAAGCAAAAACCGATCTTACCCACATCGAAATTATATCTATCATATTTTCAAAATTCCGAATACAAGATGTTACAAAATAAAAAAAAACATTAAACTATTAACGATTTTGAATAACTTTTGCTGTAAAATCAAAATATATGAAAACTCAAGAAAAAAATTACGCCTTCGTACATTTTGGTCAATGAAAATGTGTGCAATAAAGAGTTATTGTATTATATTCTTAATGGTTGGATTATGGTACAAGATACAAATAAGAAATAGATGCCCTTTGGTAATTATTTACCTCTTATTGATACAACAACGACGATAACATTTTGGATAAAAAATAACATACAATTCGCTCGTACGATATCTGTACTCTAATTAGGATTATCCTCTGGCCATACAAGATTATTTACACATAACATAAAGAACTTTATACAAACACGAATGTTAAGAGGGTGACAGTCTGACAGACTTCACGAACTTGCCACGCGGTACAACCGGAACGCATAGGTACATAACCCTAGACCACACTAGATGCCAAAATTAAAACTAGTTTGAAATGTCTTACAATCTGATTAACGTTACTTTGACATGGTTTTCCTGAGGGTTCAATGAGGGTTTTCTCGAAAACGTATGCCACTAGATGCCATAAGGTTCCGCTAAGAAACCGAAAAAATAAAAAATATTAAAATACGAAAGTATAGTATAGGCGCTCTGAGGATTTAGATAAGTTTCTAGACCTGACGCCTCAGTGCCGCCGCCCTGGTGAACGTCATTTCAGAAAACCTTTATTGGTTGAGTGTAGGTACGTCACAGGGATTCACATAGTTACCGCTTTTAAGCTGTGGTATTTCACGTAATCCGTCAATCAACAAGTGGTTACGATTTGAAAGTTGGCACAGTCGTTCGTCTATCATCCTCTTAAATTTCATAAAATCAGTAATTCTCTTGAATGCAGTCAAATGCATAAATAAATACCTATGGAAAGAATCTTATAAATATATAATGACAGCATTGATTTAGAATACCCAAGATTTTAAGATATACCATCAACATCATCTACAAATTCAAGTCGCAAATCACTGCGTCAATTATTACAAGGTTCTATAGTTGCACTTTTAACAATTTGGAATTTGAACCTTGTCACATCGACACTCAGTCCAGATTCAATTACCTTCCAAATGTAACTTAGGACCGTATCGTATTGGGGTTGCAAAATTACAAGTGTGTGTGTTTACTAGCCACTGACATGCTTCATGTAGCCTTTGTTATATGTCATCGCTCTTGTTTTACATAGAAATAGAGTCTATCGCAAAAATCAAAGCAAGTGAGTGGCTAGGGCTGACTTTCCATGGCATTTGAAGTCTTTGATATATTATAGGCACTGGTCTCACCGCGAGCTACTAAGCTATGAAATATCGGCTATAAACACGAACAAAAGATACGCACTCCCGTGTAAATAAAAGAGACACGGCGATACTCGCGCAGCGGTGATAGCTGATAGCTGTCACGCTTAGTTCATAGCTTAGTAGCTCGTGGTGAGACCAGTGCCTGGTGAAACACGTTCGCAGATATATTTTTACGTAGGTAATAATAAAATATCAATGATTTTAACTAGAAATGTGTGTGAACTCAACGTTTAAGTTGGTAATAAACCCAAGACTATGTTCTAAAAGTGCGTGATCATAAAATTATATAAGTTTATAGGTTTGTTTATTTTTTTTTTGTTTTCTACTGACGAATGGTATTCTTAATCAATAAAGGATAATGTACGCCGAAATAAACAGCAATTGCAATGTCATATATTTTTGTCATATTGAGATGCATTTGACTGCATAAAAAGCGGCATAAGGTGGCGAGAATAACATTAAACTTAGATACTTTGACATGTTTTATAATTTCTTATGTTTAACATACACAAATGCGAGATACACGTATGGATAATTTACGAGTGCTCTGTGTTTAAACTTCACTGGCATTATATATTTAAATTTACGATTCACTACAAACTTTTTGGGAACTGCTTAGAAGTCAACCTAATTCTAAAAACAGGGTGCTTAGACAAGTTGCCAATCGCTAACGCTTAATCGTCAATCGCAAACGAAAGGCAGCTAACTGTCTTTGTCGCACTAATATGAAAGAGTGACAGAGAGGGCAAACTACGATACGCTGCTAAGCGTTAGCGATTGGCAACTTGGCTAAGCATCCAGGGCCCATTTATTGATTTTCATCTATTACATCGTACATTTATGTGATCGTTCGTAACGTTAAAGCACAAAATTTACAAAGGTTGAGTTTAACATGATGGCGATAGTACACCTCTTCTGTGATTCAGGCTTTTATTTAAATATGCTAAATATAAATATCTGCCATTGGAAATTTCTTTATACCTTGCCCTCACACAATGAGTAATTAAACGGGTTTTCAAATGTAAATTATGCTAAACCCGTTCAAATTTATTGCTTTTATTTCGGCAGTATTTTACTTCGTCAATGGTAAACAAAACCTGTTGTTTACGTAAAAATATAAAGGGATTTTTTATTCGATATCCAAATTTAAGAGGGTTATGTTGATGAACCTTTACTATGGAAACAAGTTCCAAATCACCGAAGGCACATCCTTTTTTTATTATCTAGATCGAATCAGCTTGTGATTCTAAATTCGAATGAGTCCTAGCACTGCCAGATCTGGGAAAAGCAGGGTTTTGGTATTATTTTTAAACTCCCCGATACAAATTTTGATATTTTAGTTTGTAAGGCTGTCAGATTCGAATGTTGATCCAATAGTAAAAAATCATCAATTTCATCTAATAATATTTTGACACTCAATAACTTGGCCAGTCAAAAAAACATCCTATATTACTTTGATTGACACCGTGTGTGAAATACCCAGTCGTATGAGTTCTTCATAAGGTTGTTTCGGCTACGCTTAAGGCTTGAGCGTTTTGTGTATGGCTACTCACTTAGTGATCCATAGTTTACTATTACTCACGCCACCAAAAAACAAATAGAACTTTTACTTCATATCCTCACAACATCCAATTCTATTTTATAGATAATATATTATAGATTCAAGTTATAATTATTATAATAAACAATATCCCATAGGGTAATTCGAGTTATCTTTGAACAGGAACCCTGTTGCTTCTTATGTATTTACAACTATGTAACTGGACTTCAACATTATATCATCATCATCATAGATTTATACATATATAACATAGACAAATAAACCTATAGACGTTACATAAAAGGGCTTGCGCAAAAATTGAACGATTTCGAACAACTGTTTCTGTCACTCCAACGCTTTCATTGGAGTAACATAATAGTACATAACGAAACAAGTGCAAAAACATGAAATTCGAAACGAGTGGCGATGTTTTAAAACACGACCGAAGGGAGTTTTTGCACGTGTCTCGTACGACGTTTTTTAGTACAGATGGCCCTGCAAAGTTTTGGATCTGACGTAAAATGATCCACTTCTCGCACTAGAGCCTAAAAAAGGCACCATCTGTACTAAAAATAGCTGTTATAATTACGTTTCCAATGTTGAAAGGTCTATCGCAATCATTTAAAATAGTACCTTTCGATCACGTATAAATAATACTCCATTGAAGTGATATGGTGATATTTTGCGCATCTATGTTCATCATTCGATGTTGGCGTTAGGGCCTCTAAATCGTATAGGATAGTCGATAAGCATTTCCATACATTAAGGTAACGTGACTTATCGCTTATCGTATACGATTGCAGAATGGCATGGCTAGGCCTGCAGGCCAATACATCGCTGTGATTGGACAATAGGCTAGGCCTGCAGGCCAATACATCGCTGTGATTGGACAATAGGCTAGGCCTGCAGGCCAATACATCGCTGTGATTGGACAATAGGCTAGGCCTGCAGGCCAATACATCGCTGTGATTGGACAATAGGCTAGGCCTGCAGGCCAATACATCGCTGTGATTGGACAATAGGCTAGGCCTGCAGGCCAATACATCGCTGTGATTGGACAATAGGCTAGGCCTGCAGGCCAATACATCGCTGTGATTGGACAATAGGCTAGGCCTGCAGGCCAATACATCGCTGTGATTGGACAATAGGCTAGGCCTGCAGGCCAATACATCGCTGTGATTGGACAATAGGCTAGGCCTGCAGGCCAATACATCGCTGTGATTGGACAATAGGCTAGGCCTGCAGGCCAATACATCGCTGTGATTGGACAATAGGCTAGGCCTGCAGGCCAATACATCGCTGTGATTGGACAATAGGCTAGGCCTGCAGGCCAATACATCGCTGTGATTGGACAATAGGCTAGGCCTGCAGGCCAATACATCGCTGTGATTGGACAATTGGCTAGGCCTGCAGGCCAATACATCGCTGTGATTGGACAATTGGCTAGGCCTGCAGGCCAATACATCGCTGTGATTGGGCAATTGATCTTTCAATGTCCAATTTTCTTGAAGCAAGCTTCGGTTTCAATAACGTCTTTAGACTTATTTGTCTATGACTTATTTTTAATTCGACTTTTTACTTAATAGCTATCGGCCATTTTGAAAGATTGACATAAGCAATGACAGCATTATATCTCTATGCATCTAATTGCTGTCACTATGAACAATTTTGGTGTCTTTATCTTGTATCAATATTTTAGTATCGTAAAATTGTAGGTATCACTTTTGACAAAAAGCTCTTGATAATTTACGTTAAACAAAATGTCATCATTTTAAAACATTTATTTGGAAGTAACAGTAAAAATCGATAACTATTAAGAAAAAAGTTATTTATTTTATTGCTACGACATTAAATTATTTTGAGCGTAACAAATAATATTCATCAGTTTTAATATATTGCAGCAATTTACATTTATTCAGTAATGTCTAGGGTTGTCATAAATTATTTTATTTCTGCATAAAAATATGTATCATTTCGCTAAATATTTATACTACATTCTATATTTTATGGCAAAGAATTTTCAGTAAGTATTTCATACGAAAAGTATTGTTAAAACAATTTTTTTAACACTATACATAAGCGTATACTTTGAACGACTAGATTTTCGGGAAAAGTTGAATGACAATGGCAACAGAAAATATAATTAATATAATTATTCTCTGGCTAATGAACTGGCCCCTATTTCGCCATGATGACAGATGCGACTATTGTAAAAAATACAATTTCTCGTATTGCCAGCATCCATAGGCTACGGTTACTGCTTACCATCGGACGGGCCGTGTGTTTGTTTGCCACCAATATAAAATGTATTGCAAAAACTTTAATAAATCAGCAGTTAGCGGAGTAAAATTACAATTGTCTCAAGGAACACGACCACTGTAGCGAAATTCTGACACAGACCGATTCTCATTTCAAAACTTAACGAAAATTCTTCTAAACCTTGTGACAGTTGTCGGAAAGTAAAAAAGTAGTTTATTAAGAATGTAAAAAAGATTTTAAATAATTATATCTTGGTAAAAAACATAAGAAAAAGAAAGCTGTAGTCATAGCCTGTGAAATAGGGGCCTGCTAGGCCCACATAAAAATGCCTTTTCTGCCGATCGGATTTTGACGTCCAATAGGTGCCAAGCAAAGGACAGTATTTAGCTTACAATAGTTACTTAGTATGTCGGGATATGACTGTTAACTTATAGTGACGTTTCTCAAATCTATTGTAAATAAGTAAACCTAAATTAAAAGTAATGAGGTCTATTCGGAATGTTCACTACAATTCGTTTGAATGTCATTAAAACAACGCTAGTCATTCGCAAAAATCAGATTGACGAATGTTATTTCAACATTTTACGTCATATATTTTTCATTTGCCTTATCGACATGCATAAAAAAACATATTTTCTCACAAGTGAGATAAAGTTCAAAGTTAAGAATCCGAATTGGCATGAAATCAAATTTCCACCACGGGAAGATCTATACAGAATTCAAATAGATTAGATTCAAGTATTGTTTACGTAACATGGCTACGCTGCTAAATTTATACGTATATAATACTGTAAATTTAAATTATGTACATAATAAATAAACAACTACATTACTCGAGATCATTTATACAATTATTGTTGATATGGTCGAGTTGGCGAGTAACTCCTACTTATCAAATCTCGCTGTGCATCTGCCAGACGTATTTTAATCTACTTATCTTATTTTAAATACTGCAAAGTAACAAAAGAAATATGGACGGAAAAGGCAAAACATGGGTCCTAAAACTAACAGCAAAAAAACACGAAGATTGGTGTTAGTCTTTAAACTTTTAAAATACAGGTATCAAGAAAGGTTTCACCTTATAGAATAGATAAAATAATCACAACCTTAAAAAAACTAAAGCTTACTAATATTGCTATTATATATAATTTGGCATATATTGTAACAATATCTTATTATAATGACGACTAGAACTACTTAAGCGCAAGCGATTTTGAGCTCCTTGCAATCGCATTTTACTCAGCCATGTATACAGGGTGTAAATTTTATAACTGACAATATTTAAGGAGGTGATTATATAGCTGATACTGAATCCGAATCAATAAAAAAAAGTGTACCTTAATTTTACCCAAAATTTTCCTAAACTTTCACAAATCATGGATACTCTACGCGCGGCGATGCATCTGTAAATAAAATGCTTGCAAAAGCGACGAGTAGCTTGCCGCGAGTCGACCGATAACGCCCCCGCCGCCCCCTAAACACCGCCCCTCTCACTTGCACCCGGGCTAGTTACTTAGAAAAAAGTTGTTTGTTTGCAAATTAGTCGTGCGCCCGCGCCGGTAATGTTCACACGTCACTTTTTTGTGCATTAGCGTGAACCACGTCACGCAATCGCAATGCCCGAATTTTCCAATCGGGAATACACCGACATGGTGAGACTTTATGTTGAGTATGGTGATAATGTGTTTCTTGCACGAAGGACGTATCGCGTGAGGTTTCCTGACAGGCGAACACCTGTCTCGTGACATGTACTACCAACAAGATGGTGCACCTCCTCACTTCGCCGTTCAAGTGCGGCAGTACCTCGACCAAAAGTTTGGTGAAAAGTGGATAGGACGGGCTGGACCAATACCCTGGCCACCAAGATCACCTGATCTTACGCCATTAGACTTTTTCTTGTGGGGTGAAGTGAAACGTTTAGTGTACACAAACCTGGAGAACGAAATAAACAATGTTCACGAGTTACGCGAGTCAATAATCGCGGCTTTCGAAACAGTTCGACAAAACGAATACGTTTTATTACGATTGAAAGACAATTTAAGACGACGCGTGTTGTTGTGCCAAGCCCAACGTGGTGGACACTTTGAACAATTACTTAAGGTAACTTAGATTTAATTTAATTAGGTAGAATAGGCTGATTTTGTTTGACAATCGTTGTACATTTGTTGATTTCAATTTTTTTAATACGCCAAAAATACTTTTTTTAGGAAAATCAATGCAGTACACTTTATTTAATTCTTATTAATAACGTAATAGTCGGTATTTTTGTCGGTCCTAAGTTGAATTCAATTCGGTGTTTAGATGGATGTGTCGCCCTATCGAGCCACTCACCCAGCGCGTGACGTCACCGCTGTGCAGCGGCGGCGCGCGGCGTAGGTATGCGCACGCGTTAAAGATTTTTTGAGACTGAATTAAAGGCGTATAAGTGAAGGTTAATTAAACGAAATACGATTTTTGATGTTTTATTACTTTTTTATATAGCCAGCCAATCATATCCTTAAAATGTTGTCAGTTAAAAAATTTACACCCTGTATACAAAATGATATGCTAGATTTCTACTATAATCATACAATATCCAAGTTGAGGTATCACTTAAATTAATGTCTTCACTTCAAAGTCACTTCGTATTTGGCCGTCCAGGTCTCAGGGGAGAGGAAAATAATGTTTTAGTTTCAGATGAGCAGTGAGTCGAAATCAAAACCAATGTTGAGTTTGCCCGTGACAATAGTAGCCCATTTGAGTGCTGAGAGCTATTCCAACTTAAATTGAGTGTGCCGTGACTGAAACTTGTTGGACTACTTTTAAATGGATTTCACAAACAACTCTATACTCGTTTATCAACAGTTCCAGTTTAGCTTTAGACCGAATTGTACAAATGGAAATTCAGTCGAGTAATTTTAAGCTGACGAAACAAATTAAGATACTATGACTTTTATTTAACTTGACACTTTATGTTTCACTAATTTCAATTTAGAAGTTAGTGATTTTATTCATAAATCCATCAAACCGCCATCAGATAATTATTGTTTTGTCTTTGCCAATTTGTATTTCATCGCTATAGTTAGTCAATTTCGAATCTACAGAAATTAATCCATGGAAATGTCACCTTTCTGTCACTTTTAATACGGGTTTTCTTTCAATCAAGCAAATGTTGCAGACATGAGGTTCAATAATTTTATTAGGTAGCTAATACGCCTCATAAATTTTATGAATAAGAGTATTTGTAATACTTAAAGATATTAGAGCAACAGAAATTTCGAATCAAGCTTCATCATAAAACAGAGACCTACTGCGTGAAGACGACCAAATAGTCGATGGGCTAGGTGCCGCAATGGAGGATCTTTCTGAAGGCCTTCCTGAACTCGGGGTTGAAGATGGTGTAGATGACAGGGTTCAGGAAGGAGTTAATGTAGCCTAGCCAGGTGGTGAGGATGAAGACGGTGACGCCGGGACTGTAGGGGAGGCCGAGCTTGCCGCAGACGGCGTCGAGGACTGAGCACGTGAAGAATGGCGCCCAGCAGAATAAAAACACACCTGTGAACAATCGGATAACTTCAATGTTGAAATATTTAGCGAAACCTACCTTACGTAATTTAAGTCGATAATTGCTAATGTTTCGATCAAATTAGAATGGTCGTCATGAAAAATACGCCATCGAAATAAGTCGTCATCCGAATTTAAATTGTGATTGTGTCTGGTCAGTGTCAATGTCTCACGTTAGTTATAATTCAAAAATTTTCTATGTTGATTTATAGTACTTAAGCCGCCCAGAGGTGTACATAAAGGTCTCCTCAAATATAAGAAATCCTATTCTATTTATTACACTTTTAAATCAAAATTTATTGGCAAAAATTGTCTGGGCAACAGAAGGAAAAGATAGCAACTATTTAAAGATGTTAACAAGTACAGAGTTGAATAATACATGTCAAAGAGTCCTTTGAGTGCTGAAAAATAATGGCGCTTTAGCCGCATTGATATGATTGATATTGACTGTACTGTATTTTTCAAAGTTTTCGAGCTCCATGCCAAGTTATCGAGCATCATATGAGTATGTATCAAACTTATTCTTTGTAGTCTTTACGCGTCGAAATTTAATCAAAACTTTAAATGATACGTTCCAATTCTAAGTCAACGTTCGTTCAGCGAAAATTTCGAATTAAGGAGGTTTCCAATTTCGAACAGGCTTGTCATGCTAACTTATAACTTGCTTAAAATTCTGCCACACGCAGTACAATCTATATTTTGAAATTGTTCTTGCTTTGAAATTCTCTAACACGATTGCCCAAAATTTTAATGGTTATCATTTCAGAAGTTTAAGAATAAAGTAGATAAGGTCTTGAAGAATATTTGTGCCTATTAATTCCTTAATCCCTGCATTATGGGCTAACGGGGACTGTTCCTTTTTCTTAACCAACAAATAATAATATAGTGAACTTCTATTAATTAGGTCATTTAATGTTATTTCATTGTGAGCTGGCCCCAATTTCACCACATTGACGAGTCCTACAATTATAAATTTACTGTTTCTCCAATCTGGGGCGTATATAGGCTACAGTTGCCGTTTACCATCGGAAGGGCCGTGCGTTTGTTTGCAACCAACATAAAATGTATTGCTACAACTTTAATAAATCAACAGTAACTAAATACTGTTTTGCGAAGCAAAATTACAATTGTCACAAAAAACATGACAATTGTTGCGAAATTCCGACATAATGTCGAACCTCATGTCAAGATTGAATGAGAATTGAATTGTACTAAACCTTGTGACTATTGTCACGGGTTTCGGAAAATAAAAAGTAGTTTATTAACGATTTCATAATGTTATTAGTAATAATTTGATGTTGGTGGCTAACAAGCACATGGACCGCCCGATAGTAAGCGGCAGCCGTAGCCTACGGAGGGCTGTGACGTCAGTAACAGTGATATTTTACAATTGTCACACTTGCAATTATAGTGAAATAGGCCACTGGCAACAGCAATATTTTAAAAAGCCAAACGTATGAAATATCTCATATTTTTTTGTGATATGGGTAGTATAACCCCCCTAAAACTAGTACAGTACTTAAATTATAAAACCCTTGGTACATTCATACAGTTTCAAATCATATATATTGGAGAGGCCAAGGTGAGGCGTCTGAGCACATTACCTTAACTGTCATCTTACGAGTGCATTTTCAGATAATTTTGTACAACCTTGCCAGCTTAGATATATCTCATGGCGAGTGTAGTTAAAGAGATCATACCTACGAACAAATAAAACATGGAAGCCGCACGCCATAATAAATTGCCTTTCAAAAACGGTCCTGAATTTTGGTTGACAAGTGTCACCCCCTCTTCAATGCACCATGGCAATTAATTTCAATGTCAACCTATAAAAACATAAACCGCCATTTAAAAATAGTTGTGATTGGTCCATCAAAGTTTTGATTGGCTATATTCTATAAACATTTTGTCAAAGATGTTGAGTCGAAATATGCGCGGTGTTAAGAAAAACTCTGTCTTGCCCATCTTGGCACAATTGAACATTTTTGGGGGCATTTTTGAGCTGGCGTTAGACATCCATGTTATATATATTACAGTCGCAGGATCATACCTAAAACGATGGCCAACGTCTTAGTAGCCTTCCTCTCCTTCTTCGCCGAAGACTTCTCTCTCTTCTTCTTACTAGCCTTGTTAGCCTTGTAGATGGTGAACCGCGCCGTCGCTGCACTGGCCTTCCTTTCCTTCTTGCAGTCTCCAAACTGGCTCACTGTGTCCGGCTCGTCTTCTGATCGGAGAGCGAGGGACGCGTTTCTGGAAACAAGGGCTTTGTGAAGAAAGAACATGAATTTTGTTTTTCTATCGCAAGCAAACTGTTTTGCAGTTTGGCGAAGTTTTTGTAGTAGTTTTAAATATTGTACCACTCTTAGAAAATATTATATATATGTATATATATAAACAGTATGTTTCCATGATCCGGGCTTTTACAAAAATGGGTAATAATACGCATTACTAGCAATCGATTTCAAGTATTAACATTTGACAAACAATTAAATTGACCGTAGAATTAATTTTATTTCCTCCGAACGATCAATGTAACGCGTGTACTGCTTATTTGTCAAACGTTGTGAGTGGCTGCGATCTGTCATTGTCAAGTGCAAATTAACGATTCATTTGGAAGTGCATTGCTTCTCAATTAACTTTTCTTAGAAAGTCAATTACTTTTAAAATTAGCATTTTGAATCGAATAATGTTCACGGTTTGGCTAGAAATCTGCATCGCATTCGTCGGTTTCGATAAAAGCCAGTATTGTAGACACACACTGTATATCACAGCACATCATCAGCCTACAGTGGCGTAGCTTGGGTGGTGGTGTGGAAGTTGGTGGCGTCACCCCAAGG